>NW_026504914.1:0-41802 GCF_026875155.1 Cherax quadricarinatus
CATATAGCTTAATTATAAAACTCGTTGATTTTTTCAAGCTAGGGAATCGGCCATTTTGTAGTTTTTCCTTAAAAAAATATTGAATTTGCCGAAAAAATATTTTCATACCTTCTTCATCATAAAATCGTGATTAGGCATAGTAGTTAAAAGAGGGTTGAGGATGTCCTCGCTTTTTCATTGCATGCTTCAGTTTTAAAAGTATGCAGATCCTTGTCAACTGAGATTCGCCGGGGTAGGAAGGTGAGGAGTCCCGACATCTGCGAATGACATGGTGAGTCCTTCATATAATTTCATAATCTGTAACGAATCTGCATTGCCAGGACCAGCAGACGGAGGTATTTTGGCAACAAACGATGTAATTCAGGGTCAATAGATTTTTTTTAAATCCGTTATGCAAACCTGAACACCTCGGTCGAGTTCCTCGTGAAATCAGTGTTCGCTTCGTTGCGTTTTTTGCTCTTCCTTATTGCCATAACTCATTAGCACAAATATAGTTAAGCCTGCTAACCCAGACAGAGTAACTAGATATACAAACATTTTGTAATTTTTCTCAACTAGATAACCCCTAATATGTTTTTGTACCAGTTAATGGACTGTCTCACAAACTAATCGTTACATTATTTTATGTTGGGTAAGACACATATGCAACAGTTAGGTATCTTTATTTCGAAACGTTTCGCCTACACAGTAGGCTTCTTCAGTCGAGTACAGAAAAGTTGATAGAAGCAGAAGATACTTGAAGACGATGTAATCAGTCCATCACCCTTAAAGTTTTTTGAGGGTGGTCAGTCCCTAGTTCTGGAGAAGAAGCATTGTTCCGTTGTCTGAACAATATGAAGTTGAAGTGTCCAGGATGGTGCCCTTTTTAGTGCAAGGAGGTGAGACGTAGGTTGCGTTGGGAGGGCAGGTCCCTCTCAAACCCAGCCGTTCTCACTAGTAGAGATTGTCGAAGTTGATGGTCTGTACCAAGATACCCTTGTGTTGCAGTGTCTGACAGAATGAACATGAACAACGGAACAATGCTCTTCTCCAGACTGAGGGACTGACCACCTCAAAACTTTAAGGGTGATGACTGATTACATCGTCTTCAAGTATCTTCTGCTTCTATCAACTTTTCTGTACTCGACTGAAGAAGCCTACTGTGTAGGCGAAACGTTTCGAAATAAAGATACCTAACTGTTGCATATTGTCTTACCCAAACAATCTGTTCGTTTTATTTTATTACCCATTTTACTGTTCTCTGTCAGGACACTGCAACACAAGGGTATCTTGGTTACAGACACATCCAACTTCGACAATCTTACTAGTGAGAGAACGGCTGGGGTTTGAGAGGGACTGCCCTCAACGCAACCCTACGTCTCCCTCCTTGCACTAATATAAAGGGCTCCTTCCTGTCTCTGCAACTTCATAATGTTTCAGACAACGGAACAATGCTCTTCTCAAGACTGAGGGACTGACCACCTCAAAACTTTGGGTGTGGACTGATTACATCGTCTTCAAGTATCTTCTGCTGCTATCAACTTTTCTGTACTCGACTGAAGGGGGGAAAAGCCTACTGTGTACCGCGAAACGTTTCGAAATATAAAGATACCTAAAAACTTTTTGATTGTGTCTTACCAACAATCTGTCGGTATTTTATTACCATTTTAATGTTCACATTATTTTATTACCCACTGATACACCTGACTGTGACATGACTCGTCATGTCACAGTCATACTGACCCTTATTGGCAGATCCTTCTTAAATCAAAACCTTTCATCTGAATTTATTTCTAAAGGGACTTAATGAAACCATCATTCTTACTCATTTCTGCGCACACATCCATGAGTTGACTTCTTTAACTCTGGGGAATATGAACATATAAAGGCAGTATTATGTGAGCCTTTATTTCTACAAACGTTTCGCCCCCACTGTGCACTATTTAACACCACTTAATTTCTATAACCCTAGTTTGAACATTTAAAATGGTATAAAATACGACAGGTTGTTAGGTAAGACACGTATGCAACAGTTAGGTATCTTTATTATGAAACGTTGCGCCTACACAGTAGGTTCTTCAGTCAAGTACAGAAAAAACAGTTTGGCTGCTTTACCATAACCCCCAAGTCCTTTTCGCAATCCTGTATGGGCTAAGCTCTAATATTATTTAAACTTTTAAGTGCAAGGGTTATGACACTCCCGAGCTTCCGAACCTTGCATTTATCTACATTGAACTGCATCTGCCACTTTTCTGACCAGAGTTAGAGTTTGTATAAATCCTCTGAAGTTCCCTAAACATTACGCTTTGTAATCAATTATCCTACCTATCTTCGTTGTCATCGGCCTCATATAGATTATGCTGCTCAGTTGTGGGTCCCCTACTACAGGATGGACTAGACTCAATAGAGAAAAATAAGAGAAGAATGACTAGAATGATTTACTGTTGTAAGGACATCCCGTTATGAAGATAGACTTAAAAGCCTAAAATCTCCACTCTATGGAGAGGCGTAGAATTAAGGGAGGATATCATTGAAGTGTATAAGTGGAGGACGGGCATTAAACAAGGGAGACATTATTTTAAAGTACTGTGGGTGTCGAAAACCAGGTAAGAACCAGGAATAATGGATTTAAGTTGGATAAATTTAGATTTAGAAAGGACATAGGTAAGTACTGGTTTTCTAACAGAGTTGTAGATGCGTGGAACAGTCTTCCCAGTGGGGTGATAGAGGTTAGGACCTTGGGTAGCTTTAAGAAGAGACTGGACAAATATATGAGTGGGAGGGGCTGTGTTTGATTGGTGTCAAAGGGTACAGGAAGTTATTTCTTGAAGTAGCTATAGGTAGTAGATGTCGTTTGGATAAGGACCTGGCTCGTATGGGCCAGTAGGCCTTCTGCAGTGTTCCTACATTCTTATGTTCTTATGTTCTTATGAATTATAAAGGACCTGCCTAGTATGGGCCAACAGGCCTCCTGCAGTGTTCCTCCTTTCTTATGTTCTTAATTTGTTTGTGAAGGCACCTGACCAGTGTGGGGCCTACAGGCCTACTGCTATGGTCCTATTTTTTTTTGTGTAATAAAGTTGGTAGAATACGAACATATTTAAAGTTAAAAGGACACAAGTGCCAATAATGTGGACATTTATTGTGGCAAACGTTTCGCCTCTTCCCAGGAGCTTTATCAAGCTGTATCTAGCGTAATGGCTTGCATTAAGCGCCTGGAGAGCGAAACGTTGCCACAATAAAATGTCAATTAGTGTTTGCACTTGTGTCCTTTCTTTCTTATCTCTATGGAGTGAACATAGATCGGCCTAAAATAGGGTTATAGAAATAAGTGGTGTTTAAAATAGTGGCACAGTGGGCGAAACGTTTGTAAATAAAGCTCACATTATACTGCTTATATGTTCATATTCCAGAGTTAAGAAGTCAAATCTTGGATGTGCGTCAGAAATGAGTAAGAAAGGATGGGTTTCATAGTCTGTAGGGAAATAAATTCAGAATGGAAATGGTTTGATTTAAGAAGGATCTGCCTATTAGGGGTCAGTATGACTGTGACATGACTGAGTATGTCACCAGTCAGGTTGTATCAAGGTGGGTTATAAAATAATGTAATGATTAGTTTGTGAGCAGTCCATAAAACTGTACAAAAAACAGATTAGGGGTTATTAGTTGAGAAAATTACATAATGTTTGTATATCTAGTTACTCTGGGTTAGCAGGCTTAACTATATTTGTTCTAATAAGTTATGGCAATAAGGAAGAGCAAAATCGCACGAAGCGAAGCACTGATTTTCACGAGGAACTCGACGAGGTTTTCAGGTTGCATACGGATTTAAAAAAATCTATTGTCCCTGAATTACATCGTTTGTTGCCAGAAATACCTCGTCTGTCCTGCGCCCAATGCATGATTCGCATTGACCTTCCACAGATTATGAAAATATTATGAGGATTCTCATGAAATTCGCAGACGTCGGGGACTCTCACCTTCTACCCAGTGAGAATCTCAGTGACAAGGATCTGGCCATACCTTTTAAAACTGAAGAAGCATGAATGAAATAGGGTCGATGACATCTCAACCCTCTTTTAACTACTTAATGCCCAATCACCGAATGTATGTGAAGAAGGCATGAAATTATTTTTTTTCGCCAATTTCAATATTTTATAAGGAAAAACTACCAAATGGCCGATTTCCCTAGCTTGAAAGAAGATCCACGAGGTTTTATATTAAGCTATTTGCAGGCGCAGATGTAAATATTATTTATTTAATTATTAATCTGAAGAAACATATATTCAGCAATAAACGGTTGAAGGATAAAGATTGTTTTCTTTTTTTTGAAAACATTAATTACTTCAAGGAACTTACAGTTTTGGGAGGTTTTTAACAAAAAATCCAGTATAAACCTGTGGTAATGAGACGTGATACGTTAATTATTAAGGAAACACTATAGCATATTTATCTTTTTTAGCAAATGAGTGAATTGAGGACTTGAAATGTAAAAGTGCTGGTTGTTACAAGCCCATCATAGGCGGATTGTTTCTTTGATTCTTATTCTCTCCAGTAAATATTTTGAAATTATAAATTCAAATTGCACCAAAATATATAGTAAAGGAATCACTTATTCAGAAAGAGACTCGTTCGAAGATATCTTGATAGGCTTGTCGGACATGATGGAGAAGGAATGCACAGTCTGGGTTTCAAGTGATAAAGATGGAGGCATGTACTCGAGTGGTGACGTGTTCTCAGCTCTGTGAAGTCTTGTTTGTGTGCTCTCTGTTGAATCTGAACCAGGATGCCCTCTCTTGATCATCCCTTTACAGCAGCAGAGGAGAAGAGCTAGAGTTGCTTAAATGGAGGCTACGGCGATTAACGGAGTAGAACTAGAGAATTTCGTAGTAGTCTCCTGTTGTGAGTCCAGGTTTTAAGAGGGGGAGCTTGGTCAGTGCCGGGGCAACATGGAACCCAAGTGAGGATCAAGGAAAACGGTTGGGAGATGCAGAAACAACGTGAAAACCAGGAAAGACTTCAGTTGGAAAACTTACAATCCATTCTTGTGCTACCATGACAAATGTTAGTGTTCTACTGCGGGGATGCCACAACGAGCCCAGGAAGATTTGCAGACGTGAGTGACACATCCCTAGAAAAACACCAACAAAAGACCATCGAGAAGTCTTGACGAATTCCACAAGTGGTGTAATGTAATGCTACCTAACGAATGTGAGTCGACTTACTGGGAGCATCACGACGAACGTCGCCAAGGAAGGGCCCCCACCCCGCTAAAAACATTGTTGTTTTGGGGGATAGCCAGATTAGGTACATTGATATAGGGCTTTATGCTTGAAGGTTAGGAGTAGGATGGCAGGGCAGAGAGTGTGTTTTCCTGAGGCTGGATGCAAGGATATTGTTAGCTGTTGGAGGACATCATGAGAGGTAATGGCCCAGCCCAAATCCTATTATCTGTACAGTGCTAAGAGCCGGCACCTGATGTTGGTAGACGTAAGGAGTGAGGACTGATTAGCAGGTATAGGTCAGCAATAGAGATTTTTAGGAGGAAGGGTGGGAAACCTTGTCATATGTGGCATTTTGCCAAGGAGAGGAGTTGGGAAATGAATGGTTTGTCAGAGCAAAATTGGTGTCAATTGCTGGCTGGACAAATACTGTAAGGAAAATGCGGTATCATTCGTTGACAATAGGACTCGTCTATGGCAGAAATTGGACATGTATGCCAGGGATGGGGTTCATTATCGAGGGTGGGGTGGGGCACTGGCCAACGCAGTACAGTGGAGGAGCTGTTAGGTCTTTAAACTAGGAATAGTTAGTGGTCTGGGTTTTTGCGGAAAACTGTGAAGTAGCAGGGTAGTATATGTGTATAGAGAAACTAGGATAGGCAAATGAGGTGGATATTTGGAAAGCAGTGGCACTAAATTGACAAGGGACAGTAATAGGTTAGTGGAATAACAGAAAGGAGCAGGAAGGGTTAAAGAGAGAGGCGGGTCTTTAAAAT
Organism: Cherax quadricarinatus; assembly: GCF_026875155.1. Classification (NCBI taxonomy): domain Eukaryota; kingdom Metazoa; phylum Arthropoda; class Malacostraca; order Decapoda; family Parastacidae; genus Cherax; species Cherax quadricarinatus. Next base: position 5,978 of record NW_026504914.1, read on the forward strand.
ATTTACTCACAATAGTGCAGTGCTAGAAATAAGATGGACGATGTTGAGACTAGTTGTAGTGCAGGGGTAACATAGATGTATTTGCCATTACTGAGAGTGGTTTAATTCACAAAGTCGGGACATGCTGCAGATGTCCACTACAGGGTTTTATAATGGCTTAGGGAACCCATCTGTCTATCTTGATTGGGGTTATCTAGCTAAGGATTTTATTGACGATAATCATACTTATGAATATGAAGGGATCTGCTTTATGATTGTTTTCTTAATTATGGTACACAGTGCACAGAGAATTATACATTCCAGAGAGAAATAGTTAAGTAATAACGATCCCAAATGGGCTAAACAGGAGGCTAAAGCATCTTTAGGGGAGGGGGAAAAGGGGAATTTATAGGCGCATCAGAAGAGGGAGGTGTTAAACTTACTGACCAATATGTCAGCTTATAAAAGAGAAGTAAATAAGGCGATTAGAAAGGCTAAACGTGACTTGAAATTAGAGTCGCTAATGAATCAAAAGATCTAATCAAAGGGGTTCTTTCAAGTGTATAGGACGAGGTGAAGGAAAAATTAGGACCATCTTGAAATCTGGGAATGGACGAGCTGACGGATAATGAACGGGAAAATGTGTTCCTTATTTAATGACATTTTTGTCAGTTTTTAACATGGAAGATGTAAATGAGATTTCAGTTAATTAACAAATTATTTAGTTCTGATGAATTTAAGTTAACTAATATTACTGTCACGAGGGACATGGTTATTTAAACGATAGACAAACTGAAACAAATAAGTCCCCGGACCATGGTTGTATCAAGGGTGGTACTTAAGGAAGGCAAGATGGAGCTTAGTTCAACCATGTAACAAGTGTATTCAATGCGTCCATCCTTACCAGTGTTGTGCCAGAGATGTGGAAGATGTGTAATGTGGTTCCTATATTCAAATCAGGGGATAAGGTCCACTCCTTTCAAATTACCCGCCATAAGCCTGACATCTATGTGGGCAAGTTATTACATTCAATTATAGAGCTGGTCATTATCAGAAGTTCACCTTGAAGCGCATAACTTGATAAATGAAACTCAGCATGGATTCACGAGAGGTCGTTCCTGCCTGACAAACTTACTGACTTTCTTGTTAGGTAAGACACATATGCAACAGTTAGGTATCTTTATTTCGAAACGTTTCGCCTACACAGTAGGCTTCTTCAGTCGAGTACAGAAAAGTTGATAGAAGCAGAAGATACATGAAGACGATGTAATCAGTCCATCACCTTAATGTTTGAGGTGGTCAGTTCCTCGCGTCTGGAGAAGAGCAGTGTTCGTTTGTCTGAAACAATATGAAGTTGAGTGGGACAGGATGGAGCCTGTTATATAGTGCCAGGAGGGGAGACGTAGGTTGCTTTGGAGGGGCAGGTCCTTCCCACCCTGCCGTTCTCACTAGGAGTGGTCGAAAGTTGATGTAGGTACCAAGTTACCCTTGTGTTGAACATTAAAATTGGTTTATAATGTCAAACTGTCAGGACACTGCAACACAAGGTTTTCTTGTACGACTTGAATCAACTTCGGTCCACTTTCCACTTGTGAAGAGCGGCTGGATTTGAGTAGGGACCTGACCTTTCAACATTGAGTTCTTTACCTCTCATAGTGGCCTACGTCTCACCTCTTGGCCGTATAAAAGCTCCATTCCTGTCACTTCATCTCCATATTGTTTCATTATACTGGAACAATGCTCTTCTCCAGACTGAGGGACTGACCACCTCAAAACTTTAAGTGTGATGGACTGAGTACATCGTCTTCAAGTAGTTATTTTCTGCTTCTATCAATTTTCTGACTTGGACTGAAGAGCAACTGAGTAGGCGAAAAGTTTCATAATAAAGATACCTAACTGTTGCATATGTGTCTTACCTAACATACCCTTGTGTTGCAGTGTCTGTCAGACACTGCAACACAAGGGTATCTTGTTACAGACCATCAACTTCGACCTCTACTAGTGAGACGGCTGGGTTGGGGAAGGACCTGCCCTCCCAAAGACCTACGTCTCACTCCTGGCACTATATAAAGGTCCATCCTGTCACTTCAACTTCATATTGTTTCAGACAACGGAACAATGCTCTTCTCCAGACTGAGGGACTGACCACCTCAAAACTTTAAGGGTGATGGACTGATTACATCGTCTTCAAGTATCTCTGACTTCTATCAACTTTTCGTACTCGACTTGAAGAAGCCTTACTGGTTGGCGAACGTTTCGAACAATAAAGATTACCTAACTGTTGCATATGTGTCTTACCTAACAATCTGTCGGTATTTTATACCATTTTAATGTTCACACTGACGTTCTTCAATAGAACATTTGAGGCAGTTGACAGTGTAAGGAATATGATATTGTTTATTTGGATTTTAGAAGCCTTCGACAGATTACCTACAAGAGGGCCTTAAGAAAAGTGGTTAGCTCTCTGTTATAGGAGTAAAGTTCTAGCATGGATTGAGGCATACATACCATAGAAAGCAGCGAGTTACCATTAATGGAGTGAAATCTGAGCGGGGATTAGTCACTAGTGGCGTTCCACAGGGATCAGTTTTGGGCCCTCTCTTGTTCATAATTTACATTATTGACCTTGATGAAGGGCTTACTAGTGACATGAGGTAAGTTTGCTGATGATACAAAGATAGGCCGTATAATTCAATCTGAGGGGGATTCAATGAACTCCAGGGGACGATTTGAACAAATTAATGTCATGGTCTGAGGAAATGGCAGATGAAGTTTAATGGGGATAAGTGTAGTACTTGCCCTTGGTAATGAAACTAACCCTCGAGCTATAATTAGGTGAGTAGAGATTGGTTCATACAGAATGTGGAAAAGGACTTGCCGGAGGTTATGTAAGCAGAATCTAAAGCCCAAGACAGCTGTGCCTCAGTGTTTGCGCCAACAAGGCCAACAGATTACTGGGATTTTCTCAAAAGTATAAGTAACAGAAGGTCAAAAGTTATTTTAAGAAGAACATAAGAACATAAGAAAGGAGGAACACTGAGCAGGCCTGTTGGCCCATTACTAGGCAGGTCCTTTACATTTCACCCCACTAACAACATTTGACCAAACCCAAACTTTCTTTGCACCAAGAAAACCAAGCTCGATGTGCAAGTCCCACTCAAACACCAACCCCTCCCCCACTCATGTACTTATCCAATAAATTTGAACACTCCCCCCCCCCCCCCCCCCCCCCTTCCCCCCCCCCCCCCCCCCCCCCCCCTCCCAAAGTCATAGCCTCAATAACCCAACTAGGTAAGACTGTTTCCACTTCAATCAACTAACATATTTCCAACAAATACTTTCCTATGGCCTTTTCTAAATCTTAAACTTAATCTAATTTAAATCCATTTACTGCGGGTTCTCGCTTGGAGAGATATCCACAAGACCTTGTTAAATATCCCCTTTTATTAATACTATCTTCACTTTACACTTCGATCAGGTCTCCCCTCATTCTTCGTCTAAACAAGTGAATGTAACTTAAGAGTCTTCAATCTTCTTCATAAGGCAAGATATCTAATGTATGTATTAATTTTGTCATCCTAAGCTGAATGTTTTCTGATGAATTTATGTCCATTCTGTAAATATGGAGACCAGAATTGGCTGCATAATCTAGGTGAGGCCTTACTAATGAGGTATTAAAGCTGCAGGATTGACCTCTGGACTTCTGTTGCGTACCCACTTCTTTATATAAAAATCCCAGTATCTATTTGCCTTATTACGTACGCTTAGGCATTGCTGTCTTGGTTTAAGGTTGATGCCTTTACCATAACCCCCAAGTCCTTTTCGCAATCTGTCTGCTACGCTCAATATTATTCAGGAATCTTGCATTTATTACATGGAACTGCATTCTGCCCTTTTCTGAACCAAGAGTAGAGTTTGGCTATTCTAAATCCTCCTGAAGTTCCCTACATCTACGTTTGAATCAATTATCCTACTATCTTCGTGTCATCGCCTCATTAGATTATGCTGCCTCAGTTTGGTCCCTTACTAACAGGATAGACATAGACTCATTAGAGAAATCATAACAGAGAAGATGACTAAAATGATTTACAGTGTAAGGAAAACCTCGTATGAAGATAGAACCTTAAAGCCCTTAAATCTCCACTCTCTGGAGAGGGTAGAATTAGGGGGAGATTCATTGAGTGTATAAAGTGGATGGACGGGCATAAAAAAGGGAGACATTAATAAAGTACTGAGGTGTCGAACCAGGTAAGAACCAGGAATAATGATTTAACATAAGAAACATAAGAAACATAAGAAAGGAGGAGAGGAACATGCAGCAGGCTGTTGTCCCATTACTAGGCAGGTCCTTTACAATTCATCCCATAACAAACATTTTGACCTACCCAATTTTCTATGCTACCCAAGAAACTAAGCTTGTTGTGCAAGTCCCACTCAAATCAACCCCTCCCACTCATGTATTTATCCAAAACCTAAATTTGAATCTACCCAAAAAGTCCAAGCCTCATAACCCACTAGGTAGGACTGTTCCACTCATCTACTTACCCTATTCCAAACCAATACTTTCATGTGGCCTTTCTAAATCTAAACTTATCTATTTAAATCCAATTACTGTGGGTTCTCTTTGGAGAGGTTATTCCCAAGACCTTGTTAATATCCCCTTTATTAATACCTATCTTACACTTATACACTTCGATCGGTCTCCCTTCATTTCTTGTCTAACAAGTGGAATGTACTTAAGAGTCTTCAATCTTTCTTCATAAGGAAGATTTCTAATGCTAAGTATTAATTTAGTCATCCTACATGACTGTTTTCTAACGGAATTTATGTCCATTCTGTAATATGGCGACGAATTGAGCTGCATAATATAGGTGAGGCCTTACTAATGAATGTTAATAAAAAGCTGCAGTATGACTCTGGACTTCTGTGCTTAACTTCTTGATCTAAATCCCGTAAATCTATTTGCTTATTACGTATGCTTAGGATTGCTGTCTTGGTTTAAGGTTGCTGCTTACCCATAACCCCCACAAGTCCTTTTCGCAATGGAATGGTTAAGTTCAACATTATTTAAACTTATAAAGTGCTAGGGTTATGGACATCCCGAGCTCAGAACTTGCAGTTATCTACATTGAACTGCATCTGCCACTTTTCTGACCAAGAGTAAAGCTTTGTCTACATCCACTGATGTTCCTAACATATACGTTTGAATCTATTATCCTACCTATCTTCGTGTCATTGGCGAATTTGCTCATATCACTCGTAATTCTTCATCAAGTCATTGATAATATATTATAAACAACCGGGCCAAGACGGCTCCTGTGGAACCGCCACTTGTTACTGATCCCATCTCGGATTTAACCCCATTTAGGATCTCTTTGTTGCCTGTCTGTGAGCATGATTCGATCCAACGACAGCCACCCTTCCCCATTGCATTGGCTGTGCTACTTTCTTCAACAGTCTTTGGTGCGAACTATATCTATCAAATGCCTTACTAAAATCTAAGTAACATAATAGCAAATTCTTATCGTGGTCAACAGCCTCTAAGCTTTATGAAGAATGTTAATAAATTAGTTAGAACAAGACCGGCCTCTTGTGGGAATCCATGCTGAAGTATCATTAATCAAGCTAGGTTATCGAGATAGCTTCTTATAAATCTCAGCTATAATTACCTTAGTAATTTGCACTACAATTGAGGTCAGGCTTATTGGGCGGTAATTTGACGGTAACGACTTCTTGGTCCCCTGTTTTTTAAAAATAGAATTTCATTAGCCATCTTCACATATCAGACAATGCACCTGTTTGAAGAGATAAATTAAAAATATTAGTTAATGGTTCACAGCCTCCATTTTGCATTCCTTTAGACTTGAAAAAAATCATCAGGACCCGGTACTTATTTTGCTTCAGGTCTGTCTTATCTGCTTCAAACAACCTTTTTCACTAGTGACTGTGTTGTTACATAATTTATCTTCTTCTGATCTACTATAAAATTAATTACCGGGAATATTATTTTTTAAGCAAAATAATTAAATTAAAATGAGCAAGCGCATTTCATTTCTTTGTCAGTAAGATGCCCATGTTATTTTTAAAGGGACCTATTTATCTATGACTTGTGTTCTATGACCTGGAAAAAACTTTTGGGTTAGTTTTAGGAATCCCTAGCAACTTTAATTTCATAGTCCCTTTTAGCTTTTTTATCCCTTTTTCTGTCCCTTTAATGTCCAATATACTGATTATAAGATGACCCCCTCGCCTCTTTGATTCGCCTATAATTCCTTTCTTATGCCCTAGTAGATATTTCAGCTATTATTCATCCATTTGGGGTCATTTCTATTTGATCTACTTTTCCTTATAAGGGATTAAAACGTTCTTGGCAGCTATGTATTGTGTTCAGAAAACTGTATAGTATAGCTCTCTTCGTTTACCCCAGTCAACAGATGATAAGTGTTCTTAAGCCCATGTAATCTGCTCCCTTAAGCGAAAAAATCTGGGGACTGTTAATGAGTTATCCTACTATCATTCTTCCATTCAAATTATTTACATGTAATTGATTTGTGGTCGCTTAGCACCAGTTCCTCTGAAACTTTAAATTATAAAAGGGATTCATTGTTTGCCAGGAAACTAAGTCAAGCAGGTTATTAACCCCTTGTTAGGTTCTGTCCCAAACTGCTTCAAAAAACCTTATGTCGTCCTGAACTACTTCTAAGAAATCGTATGATTCTAATTCCAGTCAAGAAATTCCAATCAATATGACATAAAGTAAGTCTCCTAGACATTATACATAATCGTGCCTTGTGGCCCTAACAATTTCCTCCATAGTAGTTCTCCCCTGGTTCCCTATCTAAGTTTTGTCAGGCAGGAACGACCTCTGGTGAATCCTTGCGAGATTCATTTATAAGTTATGCTCTTCAGGTGACTTCAGATAATGTCAGCTATAATTGATTCTAATCACTTGCCCACTATAGATGTCAGGCTTATTGGACGGTAATATGAAGGAGTGGACTTATCCCCTGATTTGAATATAGGAACCACATTTTCTCTTCACATCTCTGGCACAACACTGGTAAGGATGGACGCATTGAATACCATCGTTAATGGCTGACTAAGCTCCATTCTTGCATTCCTTAAGTTACCCTTTGAAAACAAACTCATGGGTGGGGTCCTCAGGGGATCCTTATTTTGTTTCAGTTTGTCTAACTGTTGAATAACCATGTCCCTCGTGACAGTAATATTAGATTAACTTAAAATCCTCAGGAAACTACATAATTGTTAAATTACTGGAATCTATTTCATCTCCAGTGGTAAAAATGACAAAAAATAGTCATTAAATAAGGAACACATTTCCAGTTCGTATCCGTCAGCTGTCCATTCCCAGATTTCAGAGGGTCCTTACTTTTTCCTTCTCCTTCGTCCTATACATTGAAAGAACCTTTGGATTAGTCTTTGATTCATTAGCGACTCTAATTTCATAGTCACGTTTAAGCTTTTCTATGCCTTTTTTACTTCTCTTTTAAGCTGACATATTGGTCAGTAAGGTTAACCTTCCTTTCTGATGCGCCTATTAAATTCCCCTTTTCTCCATAATAGATGCTTTAACCTCCTGTTAACCCATTGGGATAGTTATTACTAGACCTAATTTCTCTCTGGGGAATGATATATCTGGGACTGTGTACATTATTAAGAAAACAATCTTAAAAGCAGATCCCTTCTATTCATAGTATGATTATCGTCAATAATTAATTAGCTAGATAAACCCAATCAAGAGTAGAAGATGTTCCCCTAAGTCCATTATAATTGTGCAGAACGATAATGAGGGATTTTTACTGTATTATCATTATTCTTGCATTCCCAATTATGCTAAAGGTGATGGATTTGTGATCACTTGCGCCAAGCTCTTCAGTGATCTCAGATTATTCACTAGTGTTTCATTATTTTGACAAGATCTAGGTCTAGCAAAATTATTACCCCTGGTAGGTCAGTTACACTCTGTTACAGGATAACAGTCTGTGAACTGTTTCATGAAGTCCACCTGGACTCTAGATTCACCTCGTCAAAGAATTCCAGTCAATTTGGCTAAAGTTAAGTCCCTACTATGACTAGTTACTGTGTCCAGAAAGCCCTAACATTTCGGCCATAGAAGTCTCCTCATCGTGATCCAAGCCTGGAGTTCGGTATATTACACTTAGAATTAGTGTTTCTTGACCCTCCACGAACTCTACAAAACAAGCATGTTATGCTCCATCTATTTTTATACCTTTTTTTATGCAAATTAATATTTTCCGAACATACAATGGCAACTCCTCCCCCCTTCCCATTACATCTATCCACATTGAATAACTTAAATCCCTGAATATTACACTCAGCAGTTATATCCCGACTCTTTAAATCAGACCACATTTCAGTTAATGCAATGATATCAAAGTTCCCAGCACATGCTACCAAACGTAGTTCATTAATTTTATTTCTTGCACTTCGACTGTTAGCATAAAATACCATCATATGTTTTTTCTTCTGCACATTTTTCCTATTCATCTTTGTTTTTACGCATCAGTCTATTCAAATCTTCCTGGAGTGCTCGAATGTCCTTGTCAGAATGAATTCGACGGCCTTTTTTGGTGTCATCGGCAAACTTGCCGATGTCGCTCTTTATGCCTATATGTTCGTTTATGTAGATTGTGAACAGGCAGGGGCCCAACACTTGACCCATGTGGAAACACGCTCGTGACACTTCCCCACTCTGATTTCTCCCCATTTATGCAAACTCTCTGCTGCCTATTTGTCAACCATGCCTTCTATCCAGGAAAAAATTTTCCTCCTATTCCATGTGCTTTTATTTTCCTCAATAGTCTCTGAATGTGGGGACCTGTTGTGTTACGAATGGTATTTAATACGACAAGATGAGAGTATGGACAATGTGAAACATTGGGTATCTTTATTGTAGGACGTTTGCCATCCAGTGGTTTTCTCAATACAAATTTCTAGGACATTAACCTTGAAGACAGTGAACTACAAGTTCTACTGTCTTCAAAGTTATGTCTTGAATATGTATTTATAAAGCCACTGGGATGGGAAAACGGTTCTAACAATAAAGATACCAGATGTTGCAATGTGTCTTACTCTCATCGGGGGACCCTGTTCAAGCCTTACTGAAGTCCTTATACACAATATCATATCATTACCATGATCTACCTCCTCAAATACCTTAAGTGAAAAAAAAGTAATAATTCGTTAAGGCAGGTACGCCACCTTGTAAAACCATGCTGAGATTCGTTTGATTAATTTATGCCTTTTCAAGGTGGCTACGATGCGGCCTCGGCATTATTGATTCCAAAATTTTTTCCCACTATGGAAGTTAAGGATTATTGGTCTATAGTTCGAAGCTAAGGACCTGTCAACTGTTTTGAAAATAGTATCACATTTGCCATTTCCACTTATCTGGTACCATGCCAGTTGTAGTGATATGTGAAAGATTAGCCAAAGGTGTGCTAAGCTCCTCTATACATTCCTTTAGAACCCTTGCATACAGGAAAACTTCATCAGGGCCTGGGGATTTGTTGGTTTTAATTCATATATTTGCCTAAGGAACCTGGTCACTTGTGCCTATAGTGCACAGTTTATTATCGTCCTGTCTACATAATTATCATTACTGGAATATCGTGGTAATTTTTTTCCTCCTGTGGTAAAAAAACTGAGAGGAAGTTTGTGTTAAAAGTTCTACACATTTCCCTTATCACTGTCAGTGATCTGACCCGAGGGAATTTGAGTGGGCCTATCTTGTCTGATCTTACTTCTGTATACCTGAAAAGATTCCCTTTTGGGTTACGTCTTCGATTCTCTTGCAACATTAACCTCATAATCTCTTTTTGCTTTTCTTATTTCCCATTTTTATTTCTCTCTTTACTGATTATATCGATTTCTCAATTACCCCTCTCCTCTTTTGGTTTGCCTATATATGCCTCTCTTTTTGGCCACTCTGATATTTTAATCTAATGGTTCATCCATTTAGGATCATTTTTGTTTGATCGGATTTCCCTATTTGGAACATAATTTGACTGAGCAGCTAGAACTATGCCCTGGAAAGATCATATCGGCAACCATCACCACCTACCTGACCCTTAGTTAGGTCATTCCAGTTCAGCCCACCTAAGTAATTTTTCAGTACTATGAAATCAGCCAAGCGAAAGTCAGGGAAGGAGACTTGATTGCCATTATTATGGTATTCCATGATTATATTAACTGAGGGAATTTGTGACACTTTCCCCAAAAGCTAATCATAACCTCAAGATTATTTAATTAGGTTTCCCTACTGGCAAGAACCAAGTAGGAGGTTATTTCCCTAGTTGGCTCTGTCACAAACTGTTTTAAAAAACAATCCTGGATGTATCAAGAAAGTCACCTGACTCTAAATTTCCTGTCAAATTGCTCCAGTCAACATATAGCTTAATTATAAAACTCGTTGATTTTTTCAAGCTAGGGAATCGGCCATTTTGTAGTTTTTCCTTAAAAAAATATTGAATTTGCCGAAAAAATATTTTCATACCTTCTTCATCATAAAATCGTGATTAGGCATAGTAGTTAAAAGAGGGTTGAGGATGTCCTCGCTTTTTCATTGCATGCTTCAGTTTTAAAAGTATGCAGATCCTTGTCAACTGAGATTCGCCGGGGTAGGAAGGTGAGGAGTCCCGACATCTGCGAATGACATGGTGAGTCCTTCATATAATTTCATAATCTGTAACGAATCTGCATTGCCAGGACCAGCAGACGGAGGTATTTTGGCAACAAACGATGTAATTCAGGGTCAATAGATTTTTTTTAAATCCGTTATGCAAACCTGAACACCTCGGTCGAGTTCCTCGTGAAATCAGTGTTCGCTTCGTTGCGTTTTTTGCTCTTCCTTAATGCCATAAAACTCATTGCACAAATATAGTGAAGCCTGCTAAACCCAGACAGAGTAATAGATATACAAACATTTTGTAATTTTTCTCAACTAGATAACCCCTAATATGTTTTTGTACCAGTTAATGGACTGTCTCACAAACTAATCGTTACATTATTTTATGTTGGGTAAGACACATATGCAACAGTTAGGTATCTTTATTTCGAAACGTTTCGCCTTCGCAGTAGGCTTCTTCAGTCCGAGTCAGAAAAGTTGATAGCAAGCAGAAGATACTTGAAGACGATGTAATCAGTCCATCACCCTTAAAGTTTTGAGGTGGTCAGTCCCTCAGTCTGGAGAAGAGCATTGTTCCGTTGTCTGAAACAATATGAAGTTGAAGTGACAGGATGGAGCCCTTTATAGTGCAAGGAGGTGAGACGTAGGTTGCGTTGGGAAGGCAGGTCCCTCGCAAACCCAAGCGTTCTCACTAGTAGAGATTGTTCGAAGTTGATGGTCTGTACCAAGATACCCTTGTGTTGCAGTGTCTGACAGAATGAACATGAACAACGGAACAATGCTCTTCTCCAGACTGTGAGACTGACCACCTCAAAAACTTTAAGGGTGATGACTGATTACATGTCTTCAAGTATCTTCGCTTCTATCAAACTTTTCGTACTCGATGAACGAAGCCTACTGTGTAGGCGAAACGTTTCGAAATAAAGATACCTAACTGTTGCATATTGTCTTACCCAAACAATCTGTTCGTTTTATTTTATTACCCATTTTACTGTTCTCTGTCAGGACACTGCAACACAAGGGTATCTTGGTTACAGACACATCCAACTTCGACAATCTTACTAGTGAGAGAACGGCTGGGGTTTGAGAGGGACTGCCCTCAACGCAACCCTACGTCTCCCTCCTTGCACTAATATAAAGGGCTCCTTCCTGTCTCTGCAACTTCATAATGTTTCAGACAACGGAACAATGCTCTTCTCAAGACTGAGGGACTGACCACCTCAAAACTTTGGGTGTGGACTGATTACATCGTCTTCAAGTATCTTCTGCTGCTATCAACTTTTCTGTACTCGACTGAAGGGGGGAAAAGCCTACTGTGTACCGCGAAACGTTTCGAAATATAAAGATACCTAAAAACTTTTTGATTGTGTCTTACCAACAATCTGTCGGTATTTTATTACCATTTTAATGTTCACATTATTTTATTACCCACTGATACACCTGACTGTGACATGACTCGTCATGTCACAGTCATACTGACCCTTATTGGCAGATCCTTCTTAAATCAAAACCTTTCATCTGAATTTATTTCTAAAGGGACTTAATGAAACCATCATTCTTACTCATTTCTGCGCACACATCCATGAGTTGACTTCTTTAACTCTGGGGAATATGAACATATAAAGGCAGTATTATGTGAGCCTTTATTTCTACAAACGTTTCGCCCCCACTGTGCACTATTTAACACCACTTAATTTCTATAACCCTAGTTTGAACATTTAAAATGGTATAAAATACGACAGGTTGTTAGGTAAGACACGTATGCAACAGTTAGGTATCTTTATTATGAAACGTTGCGCCTACACAGTAGGTTCTTCAGTCAAGTACAGAAAAAACAGTTTGGCTGCTTTACCATAACCCCCAAGTCCTTTTCGCAATCCTGTATGGGCTAAGCTCTAATATTATTTAAACTTTTAAGTGCAAGGGTTATGACACTCCCGAGCTTCCGAACCTTGCATTTATCTACATTGAACTGCATCTGCCACTTTTCTGACCAGAGTTAGAGTTTGTATAAATCCTCTGAAGTTCCCTAAACATTACGCTTTGTAATCAATTATCCTACCTATCTTCGTTGTCATCGGCCTCATATAGATTATGCTGCTCAGTTGTGGGTCCCCTACTACAGGATGGACTAGACTCAATAGAGAAAAATAAGAGAAGAATGACTAGAATGATTTACTGTTGTAAGGACATCCCGTTATGAAGATAGACTTAAAAGCCTAAAATCTCCACTCTATGGAGAGGCGTAGAATTAAGGGAGGATATCATTGAAGTGTATAAGTGGAGGACGGGCATTAAACAAGGGAGACATTATTTTAAAGTACTGTGGGTGTCGAAAACCAGGTAAGAACCAGGAATAATGGATTTAAGTTGGTTTAAAATTAGATTTAGAAAGGCCATAGGTAAGTACTGGTTTTCATATCAGAGTTGTAGATGCGTGGAACTTCTTTCCCAGTGGGGTGATAGAGGTTAGGACCTTGGGTAGCCTTTAAGAAGATGTTGGACAAATATATGAGGGGGAGGGGCTGTGTTTGATGGTGTCCAAGGGTACAGGAAGTTATTTCTTGAAGTAGCTATAGGTAGTAGATGTCGTTTGGATAAGGACCTGGCTTCTTAGGGCCAGTAGGGCCTTCTGGCAGTGTTCCTAATTCTTATGGTTCTTATGTTCTTATGAATTATAAAGGACCTGCTAGTATGGCAAAGGCCTCCTGCAGTGTTCCTCTTTCTTATTGTTCTTAGTTTGTTTGTGAAGGCACCTGACCAGTGTGGGGCCTACAGGCCTACTGCTATGGTCCTATTTTTTTTTGTGTAATAAAGTTGGTAGAATACGAACATATTTAAAGTTAAAAGGACACAAGTGCCAATAATGTGGACATTTATTGTGGCAAACGTTTCGCCTCTTCCCAGGAGCTTTATCAAGCTGTATCTAGCGTAATGGCTTGCATTAAGCGCCTGGAGAGCGAAACGTTGCCACAATAAAATGTCAATTAGTGTTTGCACTTGTGTCCTTTCTTTCTTATCTCTATGGAGTGAACATAGATCGGCCTAAAATAGGGTTATAGAAATAAGTGGTGTTTAAAATAGTGGCACAGTGGGCGAAACGTTTGTAAATAAAGCTCACATTATACTGCTTATATGTTCATATTCCAGAGTTAAGAAGTCAAATCTTGGATGTGCGTCAGAAATGAGTAAGAAAGGATGGGTTTCATAGTCTGTAGGGAAATAAATTCAGAATGGAAATGGTTTGATTTAAGAAGGATCTGCCTATTAGGGGTCAGTATGACTGTGACATGACTGAGTCATGTCACAGTCAGGTGTATCAAGGTGGGTTATAAAATAATGTAATGATTAGTTTGTGAGCAGTCCATAAAACTGTACAAAAAACAGATTAGGGGTTATCTAGTTGAGAAAAATTACAAAATGTTTGTATATCTAGTTACTCTGGGTTAGCAGGCTTAACTATATTTGTTCTAATAAGTTATGGCAATAAGGAAGAGCAAAATCGCACGAAGCGAAGCACTGATTTTCACGAGGAACTCGACGAGGTTTTCAGGTTGCATACGGATTTAAAAAAATCTATTGTCCCTGAATTACATCGTTTGTTGCCAGAAATACCTCGTCTGTCCTGCGCCCAATGCATGATTCGCATTGACCTTCCACAGATTATGAAAATATTATGAGGATTCTCATGAAATTCGCAGACGTCGGGGACTCTCACCTTCTACCCAGTGAGAATCTCAGTGACAAGGATCTGGCCATACCTTTTAAAACTGAAGAAGCATGAATGAAATAGGGTCGATGACATCTCAACCCTCTTTTAACTACTTAATGCCCAATCACCGAATGTATGTGAAGAAGGCATGAAATTATTTTTTTTCGCCAATTTCAATATTTTATAAGGAAAAACTACCAAATGGCCGATTTCCCTAGCTTGAAAGAAGATCCACGAGGTTTTATATTAAGCTATTTGCAGGCGCAGATGTAAATATTATTTATTTAATTATTAATCTGAAGAAACATATATTCAGCAATAAACGGTTGAAGGATAAAGATTGTTTTCTTTTTTTTGAAAACATTAATTACTTCAAGGAACTTACAGTTTTGGGAGGTTTTTAACAAAAAATCCAGTATAAACCTGTGGTAATGAGACGTGATACGTTAATTATTAAGGAAACACTATAGCATATTTATCTTTTTTAGCAAATGAGTGAATTGAGGACTTGAAATGTAAAAGTGCTGGTTGTTACAAGCCCATCATAGGCGGATTGTTTCTTTGATTCTTATTCTCTCCAGTAAATATTTTGAAATTATAAATTCAAATTGCACCAAAATATATAGTAAAGGAATCACTTATTCAGAAAGAGACTCGTTCGAAGATATCTTGATAGGCTTGTCGGACATGATGGAGAAGGAATGCACAGTCTGGGTTTCAAGTGATAAAGATGGAGGCATGTACTCGAGTGGTGACGTGTTCTCAGCTCTGTGAAGTCTTGTTTGTGTGCTCTCTGTTGAATCTGAACCAGGATGCCCTCTCTTGATCATCCCTTTACAGCAGCAGAGGAGAAGAGCTAGAGTTGCTTAAATGGAGGCTACGGCGATTAACGGAGTAGAACTAGAGAATTTCGTAGTAGTCTCCTGTTGTGAGTCCAGGTTTTAAGAGGGGGAGCTTGGTCAGTGCCGGGGCAACATGGAACCCAAGTGAGGATCAAGGAAAACGGTTGGGAGATGCAGAAACAACGTGAAAACCAGGAAAGACTTCAGTTGGAAAACTTACAATCCATTCTTGTGCTACCATGACAAATGTTAGTGTTCTACTGCGGGGATGCCACAACGAGCCCAGGAAGATTTGCAGACGTGAGTGACACATCCCTAGAAAAACACCAACAAAAGACCATCGAGAAGTCTTGACGAATTCCACAAGTGGTGTAATGTAATGCTACCTAACGAATGTGAGTCGACTTACTGGGAGCATCACGACGAACGTCGCCAAGGAAGGGCCCCCACCCCGCTAAAAACATTGTTGTTTTGGGGGATAGCCAGATTAGGTACATTGATATAGGGCTTTATGCTTGAAGGTTAGGAGTAGGATGGCAGGGCAGAGAGTGTGTTTTCCTGAGGCTGGATGCAAGGATATTGTTAGCTGTTGGAGGACATCATGAGAGGTAATGGCCCAGCCCAAATCCTATTATCTGTACAGTGCTAAGAGCCGGCACCTGATGTTGGTAGACGTAAGGAGTGAGGACTGATTAGCAGGTATAGGTCAGCAATAGAGATTTTTAGGAGGAAGGGTGGGAAACCTTGTCATATGTGGCATTTTGCCAAGGAGAGGAGTTGGGAAATGAATGGTTTGTCAGAGCAAAATTGGTGTCAATTGCTGGCTGGACAAATACTGTAAGGAAAATGCGGTATCATTCGTTGACAATAGGACTCGTCTATGGCAGAAATTGGACATGTATGCCAGGGATGGGGTTCATTATCGAGGGTGGGGTGGGGCACTGGCCAACGCAGTACAGTGGAGGAGCTGTTAGGTCTTTAAACTAGGAATAGTTAGTGGTCTGGGTTTTTGCGGAAAACTGTGAAGTAGCAGGGTAGTATATGTGTATAGAGAAACTAGGATAGGCAAATGAGGTGGATATTTGGAAAGCAGTGGCACTAAATTGACAAGGGACAGTAATAGGTTAGTGGAATAACAGAAAGGAGCAGGAAGGGTTAAAGAGAGAGGCGGGTCTTTAAAATATTTACTCACAATAGTGCAGTGCTAGAAATAAGATGGACGATGTTGAGACTAGTTGTAGTGCAGGGGTAACATAGATGTATTTGCCATTACTGAGAGTGGTTTAATTCACAAAGTCGGGACATGCTGCAGATGTCCACTACAGGGTTTTATAATGGCTTAGGGAACCCATCTGTCTATCTTGATTGGGGTTATCTAGCTAAGGATTTTATTGACGATAATCATACTTATGAATATGAAGGGATCTGCTTTATGATTGTTTTCTTAATTATGGTACACAGTGCACAGAGAATTATACATTCCAGAGAGAAATAGTTAAGTAATAACGATCCCAAATGGGCTAAACAGGAGGCTAAAGCATCTTTAGGGGAGGGGGAAAAGGGGAATTTATAGGCGCATCAGAAGAGGGAGGTGTTAAACTTACTGACCAATATGTCAGCTTATAAAAGAGAAGTAAATAAGGCGATTAGAAAGGCTAAACGTGACTTGAAATTAGAGTCGCTAATGAATCAAAAGATCTAATCAAAGGGGTTCTTTCAAGTGTATAGGACGAGGTGAAGGAAAAATTAGGACCATCTTGAAATCTGGGAATGGACGAGCTGACGGATAATGAACGGGAAAATGTGTTCCTTATTTAATGACATTTTTGTCAGTTTTTAACATGGAAGATGTAAATGAGATTTCAGTTAATTAACAAATTATTTAGTTCTGATGAATTTAAGTTAACTAATATTACTGTCACGAGGGACATGGTTATTTAAACGATAGACAAACTGAAACAAATAAGTCCCCGGACCATGGTTGTATCAAGGGTGGTACTTAAGGAAGGCAAGATGGAGCTTAGTCAACCATTAACAAGTGTATTCAATGCGTCCATCCTTACCAGTGTTGTGCCAGAGATGTGGAAGATGGCTAATGTGGTTCCTATATTCAAATCAGGGGATAAGTCCACTCCTTCAAATTACCGTCCAATAAGCCTGACATCTATAGTGGGCAAGTTATTACATTCAATTATAGAGCTGGTCATTATCAGAAGTTCACCTTGAAGCGCATAACTTGATAAATGAAACTCAGCATGGATTCACGAGAGGTCGTTCCTGCCTGACAAACTTACTGACTTTCTTGTTAGGTAAGACACATATGCAACAGTTAGGTATCTTTATTTCGAAACGTTTCGCTACACAGTAGGCTTCTTCAGTCGAGTACAGAAAAGTGATAGAAGCTGAAGTACATGAAGACGATGTAATCAGTCCATCACCTTAATGTTTGAGGTGGTCAGTTCCTCGCGTCTGGAGAAGAGCAGTGTTCGTTTGTCTGAAACAATATGAAGTTGAGTGGGACAGGATGGAGCCTGTTATATAGTGCCAGGAGGGGAGACGTAGGTTGCTTTGGAGGGGCAGGTCCTTCCCACCCTGCCGTTCTCACTAGGAGTGGTCGAAAGTTGATGTAGGTACCAAGTTACCCTTGTGTTGAACATTAAAATTGGTTTATAATGTCAAACTGTCAGGACACTGCAACACAAGGTTTTCTTGTACGACTTGAATCAACTTCGGTCCACTTTCCACTTGTGAAGAGCGGCTGGATTTGAGTAGGGACCTGACCTTTCAACATTGAGTTCTTTACCTCTCATAGTGGCCTACGTCTCACCTCTTGGCGCTATAAAAGCTCCATCCTGTCACTTCATCTCCATATTGTTTCATACTATGGAACAATGCTCTTCTCCAGACTGAGGGACTGACCACCTCAAAACTTTAAGTGTGATGGACTGAGTACATCGTCTTCAAGTAGTTATTTTCTGCTTCTATCAATTTTCTGACTTGGACTGAAGAGCAACTGAGTAGGCGAAAAGTTTCATAATAAAGATACCTAACTGTTGCATATGTGTCTTACCTAACATACCCTTGTGTTGCAGTGTCTGTCAGACACTGCAACACAAGGGTATCTTGTTACAGACCATCAACTTCGACCTCTACTAGTGAGACGGCTGGGTTGGGGAAGGACCTGCCCTCCCAAAGCAACCTACGTCTCACCTCCTGGCACTATATAAAGGCTCCATCCTGTCACTTCAACTTCATATTGTTTCAGACAACGGAACAATGCTCTTCTCCAGACTGAGGGACTGACCACCTCAAAACTTTAAGGGTGATGGACTGATTACATCGTCTTCAAGTATCTCTGACTTCTATCAACTTTTCGTACTCGACTTGAAGAAGCCTTACTGGTTGGCGAACGTTTCGAACAATAAAGATTACCTAAACTGTTGCATATGTGTCTTCACTAACATCTGTCGGTATTTTATACCATTTTAATGTTCACACTGACGTTCTTCAATAGAACATTTGAGGCAGTTGACAGTGATAAGGAATATGATATTGTTTATTTGGATTTTAGAAGCCTTCGACAGATTACCTACAAGAGGGCCTTAAGAAAAGTGGTTAGCTCTCTGTTATAGGAGTAAAGTTCTAGCATGGATTGAGGCATACATACCATAGAAAGCAGCGAGTTACCATTAAGGTAGTGAAATCAGAGTGGGGATTAGTCACTAGTGGCGTTCCACAGGGATCAGTTTTGGCCCTCTCTAGTTCTTATTTTACATTATTGACCTTGATGAAGGGCTTACTAGTGACATGAGGTAAGTTTGCTGATGATACAAAGATAGGCCGTATAATTCAATCTGAGGGGGATTCAATGAACTCCAGGGGACGATTTGAACAAATTAATACTTTTACTGTGTCGAGAAGCCCTAAAAATTTCGTCCCAAAGAATCCCCCTCTATCGTGATCCAACCTGGGGGTTCGGTATTTTAAACCCCTAAATTATTTTCTTTACCCTCCACGAACTCTACCAAACAGACCTTTTACTGCTCCATCTTTTTTTATACCTTTTTTTCAACAATTAATTTTTTCTCGAACATACAATGCAACTCCCCCCCTTCCCTTTACATCTATCCACATTGCATAATTTAAAAACCCCTGAATATTACACTCAGATCATATCCGACTCTTTAATCATCCCACTTTCATTTTAATGCAAGAATCAAATTTCCCACACATGCACCAAACGTAGTTCTTTAATTTTTATTTCTTGCATTTCACTTTAGCAAAAAATCCCATCATATGTTTTTTCTTTCTGCACATTTTTCCCTATCTGTTTTTTTTTCCCAAAAATTTCTGAAATTTCATTACCCAATTTACTACATGACATTACTTTTAAAGTTTTTAATACAGAGCATAAGTCAATAATCCATACCCCTTATTAATCTTTCAAAACCCAACCTCAACTAATCCTAGTTTAAGTCCTAACAACCCCCTCAACTGATTTAGCAAGAAAACCCACCCTGCCCTGGAAAAGGGAAACCCCCATCCCTGGCATACATTCATTTCGTCCAAAAAAGTTGTCCCATTGTCAATGAAGGGTTTGCATTATCCTTACAGTTTTATCCAGCCAAAAATTTAATCCCAAATTGCTCGGGACAACCTTTCTTTACCAACACCTCTTCTTGGTAAAATGCCACATTAACAGGCGCCCCCCCCTTCTTCCAAATCAGTCTATAGCTGTCCTGAATTTTCTAAAAATCCTCATTTCTATGCTTCCCTACATCATTCCCTCCAGCCGGGGCAAAAAATGGGATTGATCCCATTCCGTTCATGATGTTGTAAACCCGGCAACAATGTCCTCCACCCCCCCCCCAGGAAAGCAAACCCTTTGTCTCCTACTCCTGCCTTAAAGCAAAGCCCATCTATGTATCAACCCTGGCTACCCCCCAAAAAAACAATTTTTTCCCTTCCTTTTTGTCTTTTCGTCTGACTCCCAGTAGTGACTCCATTGTGGGGTAGACCGAGAAGCTTTGGAGGTTTCCAGGGGGTTTTCCCCAACGGGCTCTTTTTTCTTCATGTTTTTTTTGGTTTTCCACCCCTCTTCTTGATCGTAAACTTCGTCGTCCCCTGCTTCCAGCCACTGACCACACCCCTTTTTGACCTGGGACTCGAACAGGGGACTACTACAATCCTCTTGTTTTCCCGGTAAATCCCGTTCCCATCTTCGCTGCCCTCGTTCTTCCTTAAGTTGCTGGAAGTTTCTCGATAGAGGGGATCTTGGTTCAGTCCTGGGGAAACAAGACACTTTTCACAGGTTTAAATCAGGGCAGCACTCAAAGTCGGTCACCCCTCAAGAGCACCAAACAGTCTTTACAAACAAACCCCTCCCCCCATGTTAGTACACTTCACCCCGAATGGGTTAGAGAACCCAATGTTGTAAAAAGACAATGGCAACCTTGGGGACTTTATTGAGGAAAAGTTTCGCCACACAGGGCTTCATCATCCATACAAAGGAGAATCTTGAAGAAAGGATTGATGACGACCACATCGACTCAAGGTTGAATGACTGATTACCTCATTCTCCTCCTGTTCTTCAAAATTCCCTTTGGTGGACTGATGAAACCCCTGTGTCGAAACGTTTTTCCCCAAAAAAGATACCCAAGAGTTGCACAGTGTCAATTTATCAACATTTGGTTCTCTGAACCATTTATCTACAAAAGTCAGACACTGCAACTTCTTGGGTCTTAATCTTGGGAATTCTTCGCTTGCCTAATTCTTGGGCACGACCTACTTCAACATTGTACAAATGTTACACGACCTATGACTGCTGCACCTCTCCTGCCAACGGTTTATAAGCTCCTTCTCAGCACGTATGCCGTATTCTATTCAAGATTGATGGACTGACAACATCGACTCAAGGTTGAGGGACTGATTACCTCATTCTCCTCCTGTTCTTCAAGATTCTCCTTTGTATGGAATGATGAAGCCACTGTGTGGCGAAACGTTTCCTCAATAAAGATACCCAAGAGTTGCACATGTGTCTAATTTATCAATCTATTTGCCTTAATACGTATGCTTAGGCATTGCTGTCTTGGTTTAAGGTTGCTGCTTACCATAACCCCCAAGTCCTTTTCGCAATCTGTATGGTTAAGTTCTACATTATTTAACTTATAAGTGCTAGGGTTATGGACACTCCCGAGCTTCAGAACCTTGCATTTATCTACATTGTACTGCATCTGCCACTTTTCTCACCAAGAGTAGAGTTTGTCTAAATCCTCCTGAAGTTCCCTAACATCAACGTTTGAATCAATTATCCTACCTATCTTCGTGTCATCGGCGAATTTGCTCATATCACTAGTAATTCCTTCATCAAGCTCATTGATATATATTATAAACAACAACGGGCCCAAGACTGATCCCTGTGGAACGCCACTTGTTACTGATCCCCACTCGGATTTAACCCCATTAATGGATACTCTCTGCTTCCTGTCTGTGAGCCATGATTCGATCCACGAGAGCACCCTTCCCCCAATGCCATGAGCTGCTACTTTCTTCAACAGTCTTTGCTGCGGAACTCTATCAAATGCCTTACTAAAATCTAAGTAAACAATATCAAATTCTTTATCGTGGTCAACAGCCTCAAAAGCTTTACTGAAGAAAGTTAATAAATTAGTTAGACAAGACCGGCCTCTTGTGAATCCATGCTGAGTATCATTAATCAAGCTATGCTTATCGAGATGGCTTCTTGTAATCTCAGCTATAATTGACTCTAGTAATTTGCCTACAATTGAGGTCAGGCTTATTGGGCGGTAATTTGATGGTAACGACTTGTCCCCTGTTTTAAAAATAGGAATTACATTAGCCATCTTCCACATATCAGACACTACACCTGTTTGAAGAGATAAATTAAAAATATTAGTTAATGGTTCACAGACTTCCATTTTGCATTCCTTTAGAACCCTTGAAAAAAAACCCCATCAGGACCCAGTGACTTATTTTGCTTCAGTCGGTCTATCTGCTTCACAACCATTTCACTAGTGACTGTGATGTTACATAATTTATCTTCTTCTGGCCCACTATAAAAATTAATTACCGGAATATTATTAGTGTCTTCCTTTGTAAAAACCGAGAGAAAATAATTATTTAAAATCGAGCACATTTCATTCTCCTTGTCAGTAAGATGCCCATAGTTATTTTTAAGGGGACCTATCTTATCTCTGACTTTTGTTCTATATACCTGGAAAAAACTTTTTGGGTTAGTTTTAGAATCCCTAGCAACTTTAATTTCATAGTCCCTTTTAACTTTTCTTATCCCCTTTTTAATGTCCCTCTTAATGTCGATATACTGATGCATAAGATGACCCTCGCCTCTTTTGATACGCCTATAAATTCCTTTCTTATGCTCTAGTAGATATTTCAGCCTATTATTCATCCATTTTGTGTCATTTCTATTTGATCTAATTTATTTATAAGGAATAAACGTTCTTTGAGCAGCATGTATTGTGTTCAGAAAACTGTCATATTGATAGCTCTCTTCGTTACCCCAGTCAACAGATGATAAGTGTTCTCTAAGCCCATCGTAATCTGCTAAGCGAAAATCTGGGACTGTTACTGAGTTTTTCCCTACTATCATACTTCCATTCAATTCTAAATGTAATTGATTTGCGGTCGCTAGCACCCATTTCCTCTGAAACTTCTAAATTATTAACAAGGGATTCATTGTTTGCCAGAACTAAGTCAAGCAGGTTATTATCCCTTGTAGGTTCTGTCACAAACTGCTTCAAAAAACAATCCTGAACTACTTCTAAGAAGTCGTATGTTCTAAGTTCCCATTTCAAGAATTCCAATCAATATGACTAAATTTAAAAAGGTCCCCTTGAATTACTGAAATTATCGTGCCTTGGGGGCCCCCCCCCCCCCCCTAAAAATTTCCCCCCAATAGTAGTCCCCCCCCTTTTTCCCTATCAAAATTTTGGGGCACGGTTTTTAAAAAACCTAAAATTAACTTTTCATGCCCCTCTGAAAATTCAAACCCAAACAGCCTTGTTTTGGTTACTTCAGATTAAAAACCCCCTTTTTTTTATGCAACATTTCCCAAGTATCTGGGGGCATACATGCCGGCCCACCCCCCTTCCCGATACTTTAACCCATTTGGGAACAATTTAAAAACCCTGAAGGGTGACATTCGGGCAGGCTGCCCCCGACTTTTTGAATTAAACCACGTCCCCATTTAATGGAAAATTTAAATCAAATGTTCCCTGCACTAGCAACTAGTCTCAACTCGCCCCATCTTATTCCTAGAAATGCAAACTATTTGTGTAATAAATAATTAAAGACCCCCCTTCTTTTTTACCCCTTCCTGCCCCTTTCTTTTTATTCCATTAAACCAAAATTACTAAACCTTGTCAATTAGTGCCACGGTTTTCCAAATTTCCCCCTTTAAATTTTTGGCCCTTTAATAGTTCCCCTAGTACTCATAATACTCCCCTGAGACTTCACATTTTTCCCCCCCCCAAAAAACCCAAAACCACTAACAACCCTAGAAAAAAAACCTAACAGCTCCCCCCAAATGCTTTGGGCCAGTGCTCCCCCCCCCACACCTAGATAAGTAAAACCCCAAACCCTGGTTCATGTCATTTCTGCCATAAAAGAGGCCCCAGTTTGTCAAAAAATTTCCCCGCTTTTTCCCTTACGTATTTTTCCAGCCAGAAAATTGACACCTTGCCCGGAAAAACCATTTTTTCCAACTCCTTTTTTTTGGGAAAAAATGCAAAAAATTTTGACGGGTTTCCCCACCCTTCCTCCTAATTATCTCTATTGTTTGCCCTTTAATAACCTGCTAATCAGGTCCTCAACTCCTCGTCTGCCAACATCTTTGCCCCCAGCACTGAGACAGAAAATTAGGTTTTTGTTCCCTTTCCCTCTCATAAAGTCTTTCCAGAGGGGTTTAACAATATCCTTCCCACCCCCAGGAAAACACCTCTCTCCCTCCTACCCAAAAAAATTTTCCTTCAAGCAGAATGCCCTACCATGTACCTAATTGGTACCCCCCAACAACAACAATGTTGTAATAAAGTTTATGGGAATTTACCGACAATATGTAAAAAAAAAGGGACACAATGAAAAACTAAGGTACATTTATTGTGTCAACGTTTCGCTCCCCAGGAGTTTTATCAAGCCATTACAAAAAATACAGGGCCCCACAGAGGGTATAAAAAGGCCAGAGTGGGGGGGGGAAAAATTTAATTTAGTGAAAAAACCATTTCGATTTTTCACTGTGGTATTTAGTATTAGTATTAGTAGTAGTGGTGTGACAAAAGTAATACAATATGGTAGAGAAATTTAACGTACATGAGAAAAAGGGATAAAAAGCTTTTACTTGGGTAACTTTTAAAAATTTGGGTTGGGGACAAATATAAACGGAATGAGGCACCCTTTGTTTCAGTGTTCACTCTCTGGGTTTTGTGTAGTATAACAGGGAGACAATGTGATGGCAGGGTTTACTTTTTTCGGGAAAGGATTCTTGCTAAGACTTGGGAGATGGTGAAGCTGCCGGGGTTTTTTTAATTGTTTTCGAAAAAAGCGATCAGGGGCTGATTAAAAAGGCATTGGTGTGGGGAAAATTTATTTTTTTTTATCACTAATTGGGGGTCTCGGAATATGAAGTTGATTGGGGGGAATTTTTGGGTTGAAAACCCAGGCGTTTTTTTAATTTGTCTTTTCCTACATGCTTATATGTGTTCATTGGGGGGGGGTGTCGAGGTTTCTTGCTGTTTCCCCAACGTAGTCTTGTCACAGCCTCCACGGGGAATAGGGTAAACCCCCTGCATTGACGGGGTCGTGGTGCTTGGGTTTTGTCCTGGTTAGATCCTTTAATAAAAGTGGTAGAAGCGATGGGACTCGGGTGTTAGCTTGTAAAAGTACTTTTGAGACTTTTAGTACAACCGGGGCTTTTGGGGAAAGAATTAAAAACTTTTTTTGGGGAGCGGTTTTGATGCGTGGGAAAAATGATCTGAAAAACTCTTTTTTGCAGTTTTTGATGAAAAAAAAAAGGAAATTTTTAACTCAGTGAATGTTTGGTGAAAAAAAGTAAATTCCTCGTCTGTCCCTTGTTACCAAGAAAACCCAAAACCCAGAAACACAGGGTTGGTTTACCCAAGACCCATAAACACAATTTTTCCTCTCGCCCAATCACGTCAGGAATAGGCAGTGCTCCCACAAACTACCGGATTTTCTCCAAACCCATTTTTCCTCCCCTTCGGGGGCCCCAACCCCCCCCTTTCATTTTAAACAACCGCATCCTTTAACTCCCCACCCGAAAACAAGAAACAAAAGCATTTTGGGGTGTGATTTCCCCCTCTTCAAAAATTTACCAAACCCAAAAAAGATCGAGGTTCTACGACGTAAAGCCCAACCAGGCCCAAAAATTTTCCTTTACCCCCCGGGAGATTTTTTTGACTTGTTGAATCTGTGTTAACTTCAACTGTTTTTCCTTCAAAAAACAAGCTCTACAAACAAATCTAGGGCAGGGGAAAAGGGGGGCCCCAATAAGTGCCGTCCTAGCAACTTAAAAAAAGGAAAAACCTAGAGGGCCCAACCCCCTTTGCCAAAAATATCCCTTCAGCGTCACTTGGTTACGTTACGTGGACGATGTCCCCGGGAATAAAATCCAAAAAAGTTTTGATGTACGGGGTCTTCAGGGAAAGGTCAACGCAGTTGAACCCGCGATCCATTTACAAAATAAAGAAGAAAATCCCCAAAGACAAACACCTTTCCTCGACGTCCTCATTCACAAAATAGAAAAACAACCTAAGATTTTTAAATTTTTTCGGAAAAACCCCCCCCTAAAAATGATCTCACACCTTTTTTAATTTAAATCCCCAAAAATACCCGACCAAAAAAGGTTTATCCCCTCGGGTTTTTCCCAAGAGCATACCAAATTTGTAGTCCTGGGGTTTCTTTATGAGGAATGTACTTAAAATTCACCAAACATTCACTGAGTTTCAAAATTTCCTTTTTTTTTCATCAAAACTGCAAGAAAAGAGCTTTTTCCCAAACATCAATTTTTCCACGCCAACACCGCTCCCAAAAAAAGTTTAATTCTTCACAAAAAGCCCGGTTGCCCCTAAACGCCCCAAAAAATACTTTCACAAACAAAAAAACCCAAATCCCCCATCCTTCTACCACTTCAGTAAAGGAAACTAACCCGGACAAAAACCAAGCCCCACGAACCAGTCAATGCAGGTTTTACCCCTATACCCTGTGGAGGGCCCGTGACCAAAATCTTCGTTGGTTTAAACAGCAAGGGAAACCCCGGGAACCCCACCCTCAATGAACACATATACGCATGTAGGAAAAGACAAATTAAACAACGCCTGGGGTACAAAACCGAAATTCCCCCAAAACATCTTTGAAATTTAGAGACGCCCCAAATTTGTGGAAAAAAAAATAATTTTTCCCCACACGCAATGCCCTTTAATCACACTGAACGCTGTTTCGGGGAAAACAATTTAAAAAAAACAACGGGAAACTTCAAAACCTTTTCCGAAGTCTTAGGGAAGAAAACCTCCTGAAAACAGTAAAACCCCGCCTTTAATAGTCTCTCCTGTTAACTACACAAAGCACAAAAAGAGTTTAACACTGAAAAAAAGCTGCCTCATTCCCGTTTTTTATTTGTCCAACCTTTTTTATTTACCCAAAATAGCTTTTTTATCCTTTTACTCCAAAGACGAAAATTAAAACCTTCCTTAAAGTTTACTTTTTTTTTTTCACTAAACCCCTACTACTACTACTACTACTACTACTACTACTTCTTACTACTACTATACTACCAATGAACATCGAAATGGTACCCCCACTAGTATTCATCCCACTCTGAGCCTTTAATTTTTCCCCTGTGCCCAAGAAATTTTTTGTAAGGGTTTTATAAAGCCCCTGGAGAGGAAACCGTTTCCACAATAAATGTCAAAAATAGTTCAATTGTGTCCCTTTTTAATTAACAAAAATGTTTTTTCCTTCCTTGGCCCTCTTCCCTCGTGGGTGCCCGAGGGGGGAAATCGACTCACCTTCGCCCGGTAGCAAATTTCACCACTTGTGAAAGTTTAAAACACATGTGCAACTTTTGGATATCTTTATTGTAGACGTTCGCCCTCCGTGGGGTTTATAAAACAGTTCTAGGGCCAAAAAGGAGGACAGTAGAACTAATTCAAAAAATGAGGTAATCATCACGGGAGGCGGGGTTCCCCCTGGAAAAAGGTCCTTCCCCAAAAAGATGGGTTTGTTCAGCAGCCGGGGAAGAAGGTCTTGTGATGTCCCCCTGAACCCCAAAATTTCCCCCGATGTTTTCAAATTTGGGAAAATTGTGCAAAAAGGTATAAATTTCCAACAATATGAAAGTTAAGACACATGTGCAACATTGGATATCTTTAATTTTAAGGGCGTTTCCCCCATCCAGGGCTTTTTCAATAAAAGATTCTAGGACATAAAAAGGAAGACAGTAGAAAATATATACAAAAGATGAGGTTGAAGAAAGAGACACTTTGCGCATATGGGAATCTTTAATTTAGGAAACGTTTTTGCCCCACAGTGGCTTTTTTCAGGGCCCCAAAACAAAGAGGAAGGCGTAAAAGGGGAGGGATGATTTTCCTCATTCTCCTCCTCTCCTTACGCCTTCCCCCTTTGTATTTGGGCTAAAAAGCCACGTGTGGCGAAACGTTTCCTGAATTTAAAAATTCCCATATGCTGCTTTAAAATGTCTCAAACTTCAACTTGTCCCCCCCTTTTTAAAAAACCAATCACACAACTGTCAGACACTGCAACATCCAATTGGGGGGTTTGTTAAAAAAAAGAATTCTTCAAAACTTGTTCAAACCCTTTTGGCGAAAACCTACTTCGATTGTGGATGGTCCACTTTACCCGCCTCCCCCGCTTCACTAATCTTACAGTATATAAGCCACTTTACGGCCATGCTTACATTCTACAAATTGATGGACTGAACACTCGATCCAGTTGAGGACGATTACCTCCCTTTCCCCCTCTCCCTTTCCCTTCCTCTTTGTATTTGGGCTGAAAAGCCCCCTGTGGCGAAACGTTTCCTGAATAAGATTCCCCTATGCGCATAATGTCTCAATCTTCAACTTTTCGGTTTTTCAAACCCTTACACAACTGTCAACCTGCAACATCGGGATCTTTTTAAAGGGGGTTCTTCAAATTGTTCAAATTTGGCGAAGACCTACTTGACTAGTGGGTGGGACCCCTATGACCCCCCCTCCCCTCTTACCTCACATCTCTACATATTTAAGCCATTCTACGGCCCTTCGTACATTCTACAAAATTGATGGAATGAACACATGATCCGGTTGAGGGACTGATTACCTCATTCTCCTCCTCTCCTTACGCCTTCCCCTTTTATTGGGCGAAGAAGCCCTGTGTGGCGAAACGTTTCCTGAATAAAGATTCCCATATGCTCATAAATGTCCAATCTTCAAATTGTCGGTTTTTCAAAACCATTCATCACAACGTCAGACACTGCAACTCATGGGATCTTGTTCAAAAAAATTCTTCAACACTTGTTCAACCTTTGGGGCGAAGACCTAATTTGACTAGTGGATTGACCACTATGCCCCGCCTCCGCCTTTCACTCCCCCCCCCATCTCTACAGTATATAAGCCACTTCTACGGCCCCATTGTACATTCTACAAGATTATGGGTGAACACATCGACTCCGGTTGAGGGGGCTGATTCCTCATTCTCCTCCCTTTTACCCTTCCTCTTTTATTTGGGTGAAGAAGCCCCTGTGTGGGGAAACGTTTCTGAATAAAGATTCCATATGCGCATAAAATGTTCAATCTTCAACTTGTCGGTTTTTAAACTTCATCACAATTGTCAGCATTGCAACAATGGGTCTTTCCAAAGAATTTTCAACCACTTGTAACCTTGGAAAACCTACTTCGATGTGGAGGAATATACCCCCCCCTGGTTACATCAAAATCTTACTATTAAAACTTCTACCGGCCCTTCTTACATTTTAAAAAAATTATGAAATAAACAAAAAAGACTCCCCCCGGGGTTAATGAATATCTTCCCCTTTTACGCCTTTCTTTTATTTCTGAAAAGCCATGTGTGGCGAAAGTTTCCGAATAAAATTCCCATATGCTGAAAAGTGTCTAATCTTACTTGTCGGTTTTTCAAAAAATTCATCAACAAAAATAGGAAATCGCAGGTAGGCGGGATTTCCCCTGGGAGGCCCCCAAAAAAGGGAATTCCGCCGTGAAGAAATCTTGTAAGAGTTCCCCTGCCAAATTTCCAGATGTTATTTGGTTGGGAAAAGTTAAAACCACTATAAAGTTAAGCACATGTGCCATTAATTTTATTTTAATTTTTCCCTCCCGGGGTTTACAATCAATTTTGGCTTTTGGGACATAGAACATATCCAAAATAAACATCATGGAGGCATTCCCGTGGGACCTTCCCCCAAAGGATGGGTTAGTTTTTACCCGTGAAAACTTTAGTTCTCTGCCCCAAAAACCTGATGTTGATGCTGACGGGCGAAAGGGATAAATAGAAAAAGAAAGTTTGCACATGTGCAAATTATATTTTTATTAACTTTCGCCAACCGTGGCATCAAACAAAAATTTTGGTTAGTTTCAGTTTTGCTGCGCAATAACCATCTCTTTGGGGAAAGGACCTATTCCCCCTGGGGGGAACCCCCCACCATGACGATTACCCCTCTTTTGTATAAGTTCTCTGTCTTCCCATTATGTTGAATCTGTATTGATAAAGCCACTGGATGGCGAAACGCTACAATAAAGAATCCGATGTTTCAATGTGTCTTTAACTTTCATATTTCGGTAATTTTACCTTTCTGCACAACTTTTCGACACTGCAACATCATGGAAAACTTGGTTCAGGGACATTACAAACCTTTTCACGGCTCTGCAAATAACCCATCTTTTGGAAGGCTACTTCCACTGGGGAAACCCCCCTACCATGCGTTACCTCCTTTTTTTATAGTTCTACTGTCTTCCCATTAGTCCTTGAATCGTATTGATAAAGCCCCTGGAGGCGAAACGTCAAAATAAAAATATCCAGATGTTGCACATGTGTCTTAACTTTTAATTGTCGGGATTTTTACCTTTTTCACAAATTGTCAACACGCAACACAGGAATCTTGGGTTTAGAGGACATCTACAAGACCTTTTCACCTGCTGCAACAACCCATCTCTTTGGGGAAAGGCCTTACTTCCCCTGGGGAATCCCGCCTACCATGACTGATTACCCATCTTTTTGTAATATTCTACTGTCTTCCATTATTCCCTTTAATCGTATTGAAAAAGCCCTGGGTGGCGAAACGCTACAATAAAATATCCGAAGTTGCACATGTGTCTTAACTTTTAATTGTCGGTATTTTATACCTTCTTGCACAAATTTTCAGACACTGCAACTCAGGAACTTGGGTTTAGGGACACTACAAGACCTTCTCACGGGTGCTGAACTAACCCATCTCTTTGGGAAAAAGGGCCTACTCCACGGGAAACCCCCCTACCAGTGACTGGGGTTTCCCCACTTTTTTTATATATTTAAGTTTTCCTATTAGTCCTGGAATCTGATTGATAAAGCCACTGATGGCGAATCGCTACAATTTAAAAATATCCAGATGTTGCACATTGGGCTAAAATTTTTATTGTCGGGATTTTTTACCTTTCTTGCACAAATTGTTAGACACTGCAACAAACAGGAATCTTTTTCGAGGGCATGACAAAAACCTTCTCACGGCTCCTTTCAAATAACCCTCTCTTTGGAAGGACCACTCCACTGGGGGAAACCCCCCACCTGCTGATTTCCTCATCTTTTTTTATATATTCTACTGTCTTCCATTAGTCCCAAATCTGATTGAAAACCACGGGTGGGGAAACGTCTACAATAAAGAATCCAAGTTCACTGTGTCTAACTTTTATATTGTCGGTATTTATTCCTTTCTTGCACATTAAACCACTTTAGAATCACAAGATGTTCTCGTGGGTTTTGTTTGGGGGTTTTTAGGATGTCCACCACGTTTTTGCCAATGGCTTCTTTGGGGCTCGTTGTGGCATTCCCAGTAAACACTCACATTCGCATGTACCCGAGAATGGGTTTGGGAATTTCCCGGAGTCTTCTGGTTTCTCGTTGTTTCTGCCCTCTCCAACCGTTTTTTGATCTTCACTTGGTTCCATTGCCCCCCCGACCCAAACTCCCCCCTTAACCTGGGGACTCACAACAGAAGATTACACGAATCCTCTGTTTCCCCCCCGTTAATCGCCGATCTCCCCTTAGCAACTCTGAGCTCTTCTCTCCGCTGCTGGTAAAGTTGCTCAAGAGAGGGCATCCTGGTTCAGATTCACAGATTCAGATGACTATTTTTTGTCAGTTTTTACACAGGAAGATGTAAATGAGATTCCAGTAATTAACAATTATTTAGTTCCTGATGAATTTAAATTAACTAATATTACTGTCATGAGAGGACATGGTTATTAAACAGATAGACAAACTGAAGCAAAATAAGTCCCCGGGACCCGAAGATTTGTTTTTCAGGGTACTTAAGGAATGCAAGATGGAGCTTAGTCAGCCATTAACGAGTGTGTGATGAATGGTTTGAGAAACCATTCGAGTGTGTTTAATGCGTCCATCCTTACCGGTGTTGAGCCAGAGTTGTGGAAGATGGCTAATGTGAACATTAAAATGGTATAAAATACCGACAGGTTGTTAGGTAAGACACATATGCAACAGTTAGGTATCTTTATTATGAAACGTTTCGCCTACACAGTAGGCTTCTTCAGTCAAGTACAGAAAAGTTGATAGAAGCAGAAGATACTTGAAGACGATGTAATCAGTCCATCACCCTTAAAGTTTTGACGTGGTCAGTCCCTCAGTCTGGAGAAGAGCATTGTTCCATAGTATGAAACAATAGGCCGTATAATTCACTCTCAGGAGGATATCAATGAACTCCAGGACGATTTGAACAAATTAATGTCTTGGTCTGAGAAATGGCAGATGAAGTTTAATGTGGATAAGTGTAAGGTACTTGCCCTTGGTAATGAAAATAACCCTCGAAGCTATAATCTAGGTGAAGTAGAGCTTGGTCATACAGAATGTGAAAAAGACTTGGGAGTCATGGTAAGCAGAAATCTAAAGCCAAGACAGCAGTGCCTCAGTGTGCGCAACAAGGCCAACAGATTACTTGGATTTATCTCAAGAAGTATAAGTAACAGAAGTCCAAAAGTTATTTTACAGCTCTATACATCACTAGTGAGGCCTCATTTAGATTATGCTGCTCAGTTTTGGTCACCTTACTACATGATGGACATAGACTCATTAGAGAACATACAGAGAAGAATGACTAAAATGATTTACTGTGCAAGGAATCTCCAGTATGAAGATAGACTTAAAGCCTTAAATCTCCACTCTCTGGAGAGCGTAGAACGAGGAGAGACATCATTGAAGTGTATAAGTGGATGACGGGCATAAACAAGGGAGATATTAATAAAGTACTGAGGGTGTCAAACCAGGTAAGAACCAGAAATAATGGATTTAAGTTGGAAAAATTTTAAAGATTTAGGAAGGAATAGATAAGTACTGGTTTTCTAACAGAGTTGTAGATGCGTGGAACAGTCTTCCAGTGGGTTGATAGGGGCCCTAGGGACCTTGGGTAGTTTTAAGAAGAGATTGGACAAGTATATAAAGTGGGGGGGGCGGGGTTTTGGGGGATTTTTCGGGTGTAGTAGGTTTTGAAAACGGGAGTTTTATTTCCCTTTTTGGGGGTAGCGTTTAGGGAAGGGGTTTGGTTTTGGCTTAAGACCCGGGTTCCTCCCGAAATAGGGGCCTGAGGCCCCCCTCCCAGGTCTCCCCAACTATGTTCGGGGCCCCATACGACCCCCGGATTTGGCAGAAACCATTTTGGTTTCAATGCCAGGGTTCCTAAACCGGGGGGCCCTTTGGAAAACAGAAACGCGGGGCTGGCAGCACCCCACCCTACCGAGGGTGAAAATCCCCAACTGAGAATTCCATCGCAACCCAACTTCCCAAAATGCCCGAAGTAGGCCCAGAAAAAAACCCCCACTTAACCCATCAAAGAAAAAAACTGGGGAAAGGGCCCAACAGAACTGGGCAAAGACACAACGCACACACGAGCCCCAGGGCCCTCCCCCAGAGCACACACTAGCGGGCGTGGGTGCAGGGGAACCTGGCCATACCCCAAGAACTTCACATAAGCAACCCCAACCCAATTCCCAGAATTTCCACCCCTTGAAACCAAACCGGGGCCAATGAAGAGGATCCTTTTAACACTACCGGCAACGAAAGAACAAAAACCCCATGGACAACAGGGCGCCGCAACAGGAACATTGGGAACCCATCAAAGGATAAGACCCCCCCGGTTTGGGAAAGGACCATTATGCACGTGGTTTTACCTTTTCCCAACCAGTGGCCGTGGGTAAAAAAATTGATAAAGCCAAGAACTTGTAACGAAGAATACAACCCCCTTTAAGCCAGCCCCCAAACAGAAATAACCAAAGCAAATAATATAGTTGAAACCGACCAAAACGCAGGGAGGAGATTAACACTATAGAGGATTCGTTTATTACCCCTCCACAACCCACCTCCAAACGGAATCAAAGTGATTTCCCGGCGTTCCAAGAATACCCTGGGGTGTGATGAACTTTCAAATGGTATAAAATACCGACAGGTTGTTAGGTAAGACACATATGTAACAGTTAGGTATCTTTATTTCGAAACGTTTCGCCTACACAGTAGGCTTCTTCAGTCGAGTACAGAAAAGTTGATAGAAGCAGAAGATACTTGAAGACGATTTAATCAGTCCATCACCCTTGAAGTTTTAAGGTGCTCAGTCCCTCAGCCTGGAGAAGAGTATTGTTCCATAGTCTGAAACAATATGAGTTGAAGTGACAGGGGTGGAGTCAATATACCGCCAGGAGGTGAGATGTAGGTCACTAGTAGAGGTAAGAAAGTTGTCGTTGGAAGGTCAGGTCCCTCTCAAATCCAGCCATTCTCACTAGTAGAAGTTGACAAAGTTGATTTCAGGTCTGTACCAAGATACCCTTGTGTTGCAGTGTCTGACAGAGTGAAAAATTCAATGGTATTTAAAAAACCCTTTGAAGACGATGCTTGAAGACGATTACATCGCTTCAAGTATCTTCTGCTTCTATCAACTTTTCTGTACTCGACTGAAGAAGCCTACTGTGTAGGCGAAACTTTTCGAAATAAGGGTACCTAACTGTTGCATATGTGTCTTACCTAACATCCTGAGGGTGTGCTTACTGACAAGCAGGAAACAGTGGATGCCATGAATCTGCAGATTATCAGAGCGGACAGAGCCCCGTCCCCAGCTCAGGAAACAGCTGAGATGGAGTAACCTCAGTCGTTTATGAGGCAAATCTACTGAACTGTCTAGGACGGATCTTCTGCCACAGCGCCAGCTAACGATACAAACTGCATTTTGAGTCGGAAGATGTGGACGAAGAAGACCTCACGGACTTGGAACTCCGACGTGCAATTAAGAACACAGGGGACACTGCCCGGGCATCGATGGTGTTATGTACTCCATGATTGCACAGGGTTGGGTGGGGGCCTACTAGACTCTTAACAATCGTGGGGGCCAGGACACTCCCAACAGCTACAATCGTACCAATTCCAAAGCACAAGGACCCAGGAAATATTAGATCCATATCGCTGACCAGCTGCTTAGCCTCCTATGGAAACTTGGACCCACTCATCATCACATATTTGGCTTCACCAAAAGGGGTGGGTACAGCAGAGTGCATAACCACTCCACTAAGCCAGATTGCTGATAGTAACTAAAAGCCTAGTATCGTCGTCTACCTCGACCTTGAAAAGGCATTTGAGCTAGCCAGACCCACAGCAATTCTGGCAATACTAGCCCCTGAAGGGAATCAAAGGACGCCTCCTGGCCTGGATAGAGTCCTACCTTAGGGGCGGCAGGCTGTGTCAGCTTTCAGGGACACTACTCTTCCTTTAAAACCCTGGAAAAACGGGTGCCCCAAGGAGGTGTGCTCAGTCCTACCCTGTTTTTAAAATCCTTATGCAGGGAACTTGTGAGCTTTCCTTTCACAGTGGTACACAGCTCTTTAGCTATGCCGATGATCTTGCACTCGTAGTGAATTGGGGAAAAGGGAATTTAGAACGACAGGCTCAGAGAGATTTGGACCTAATTACGCAGTCTTGCAAGGAACTAGGCCTCAAGATCTCGGCCAAAAAATCTCCCTTGCAATGATGTTCAAGGGACCAGATCCTGTGAATAGATTAGTATTCAGGATATAGGGAAATTGAGTGGACAGGCTCCTACCTGTACTTGGAAATCTAAAATTGATAGAAAGCTGACCTTTCAGAAACGGGCCCAGTATGTCATGTTACGTGCTCTACCAGACTCAACGCCATGAGAGCCATGACGAGGCAAACCCTGCAGGGGCAAGCAAAAATGTACTTTGCTTGTACTAATCAACTATACCTCGCTCATTGACTCGTTGCACCGGCGTTAGCTCATCCTTTCCCCCAGGCAGGAAAAGGATGGAGGTCGTACAAATCGGGGATAAGAAAATCTTGGGCCCCCATCGGG
>NW_026504915.1:0-17979 GCF_026875155.1 Cherax quadricarinatus
TCCCTCCTGTCGATTTAGAGGGGGAATGAGTTCAAAAAAGGCAGATAATCTTGCTGTCCTTGACCAGGACCACCAGGTTTTGGAGCTTACCACCTGATCTACTTTTTTTTTGTGTCCACCTCCTTTTTTTTTGTTTTCACCCAAGCCAGGGGGCATATGGGGGAAGTTCAAAGCAGAAATGTCCTACTTTTGAACTTACCCAAATGCCACAGGGTTGTTGGGGCAAATTTTTTTTTTTTCCCCCTCCCATCCCTCCCTCCCTCCCTCTCTCTCCCTCTCTCTCTCTCCCCCCTCTTCTCTATCCCTCTCTCCTCATCCCCCCCTCTCCCCTCCCTCTTCCCCTCCACCCTCCCTCTCTCTATCCTCCCCCTCCTATCCTCCCCTCTCTATCCCCCCTTCTCTATTTTCCCCCCCTCTCTCTATCCCTCCCCCTCTATCCCTCCTCTCTCTATCCCCCCTCTCACCCTCCCCTCTCTCTCTATCCCCCCTCTCTCTCCCTCCCTCCTCTCTCTCCCCCCTCCTCTCCCTCCCTCTCTCCTCCCTCCCTCCCTCCTCTCTCCCTCTCTCTCCCCCCCTCTCTCTCTTCCCTCTCTCTCCTCCCCCTCCCTCTTTCCCCCCCCCCTCTCTCCCCCCCCCCTCTCTCTCTCCCCCCCTCCCCCTCTCCCCCCCCCCTCTTCTCTCTCCCCCCCTTTCCCCCCCTCTCCCCCCCTTTCCCCCCCCTCTCTCTCCCCCTTCCCTCCCCCCCCTTCTCCCTCTCTCTCCCCCTCCCTCTCTCTCTCCCCCCACCATCTCTCCCTCTCCCTCCTCCTCTCTCTCCCCCATCCATCTCTCTCTCCTCCTCCCCCCCCTCTCTCTCTCCCCCCCTCCCTCTCCTCCTCTCCCCCCCCTCTCTCTCTCCCCCCTCCCTCTCTCTCTCTCTCCCCCCCTTTCCCTCTCTCTCTCCCCCCCCTCCCTCTCTCTCCCCCCTTCCCTCCCCTCTTCCCCCTCCCCCTCCCCCCTCTCTCCCCCTCCCTCTCCTCTCCCCCCCCCTCCTCTCCCCCTTCCCTCTCTCTTTCCCTTTTCCCCCCCTCTTTCTCCTCTCCCTTTCCCCCCCCTCTCTCTCCCCCACTCCCTCCTTCCTCTTTTTCCCCCCCCTCCCTCCCCTCTCTCTCCCCTCCCCTCCCCTCCCTCCCCCCTCCCTCTCCCTCCCCCCCTCTCCACCCCCCCTCCCACCTCCCTCTCCATCCCTCCCTCTCCATCCCTCCCTCTCCCTCCTCCCTCTCCCCCCCCCCTCCATCCCTCCTCCCATCCCCCCCTCCATCCCCCCTATCCCTTTTTTTTTTTTTTTTTAAAACCCGGGGTTTGACAAGGTTTGGTTAAGGGTCCCAGCTTATTATACTATTTACAGGTTAAGGATTCCCAATTTATTGGGAACAAGAGCTGTTACCTACATCAGCCATTTGAAAGCATTTTTGTTATGAACATACAAAAGGGGGGAACAGGATGAAGTTGGGGCCCTCTGTGGGCCACATTTTTATTTGATCAACTATCTGTTGACATCATTAGCTGTACGAATGTGTTCCATACTCGAGTCATCCTGGGTTATAGGATCTCAGAGGGAGTGATTTCGGGGGAAGGGCACAGCCCGAGGAATTCTGCTTTCTGCCCTTCTGGGCATGAAAGCTTGTTTTACGCTGTCCTCGAAATATCCAATGTGGGACTTTTACAATATTGGCCTTGTACAAACAGTAAGGCCCCCCACTCCCCCTATGTTAAAGCTCTGCTAAATAACAGATCTACCAGGATGGGTCCAGGCGAGAGATAGACGTCTTGCTCTGTAACCCACTCGTCAAGCAGTCGCGATGAAGGGGGGTAGGCAAACCAAAAAGGGGAGCAACTCAAGGTGCGAGCGTACTTGTGCCTTGTAAAATTTTGCAACCCCTACTGTCAATAGATGCGAGATAGCGAAGTGCTCAACTTCCTATCCCTTTTTGCAAGTTTTTACAGCATGGTTTTTTCAGGGTTAGTTTGGAAAAATTTTCCCCCAAGGAAAAAACTTCTTCTCCAGGGCCAACCCCCCCCATTCACCCTTACTACTCACCAGCTTTACCATCAGGGCCTAAGACTCACTTTTGCGTTTTCTCGGGTCAAATTTTTATTGCCATCTTTTTCCCCAAGCATTAGCTCTCAGCTGGTATTGATGGGGGTTAGAGTACTGGCATTTTTTCTTTTGGATAACCGAATGTCATGTGCAACTCGCAATGCTTGGGATCGGGGATGAATGAAGAAGGTCGTTAAAAGTAGACATTCCAAACGAGGGTCCCGCACGTTTCCCTTTGGGGAGAAATTGCCCCAATGGGTTTTCTTTTTTGATTCCGTTCCATAAAAAATAACTAGAGATTCCAAAAGGTAACACGAGGAGAATAGCAAGCTGAAATTTCCCAGTGTTAATTTTGCTAAGGGGCCCGGGGCCACACCGGTCGAAACGCCAGCAATGTCCATTTTCCCAAAACCGGCTGACTTTGGATTCGCCAGTGACGGGGCCCACTTAGTGAGGGGTTAACACAGATCAGCACAAGCAACCTTTCCTAAGCCATGTTGACGACACAAAGGGGATGATAGTCAAAAAAAATCGTCATTTTTCTTTAGATTATTGTCCAAAGGGTCTTACCATGATTGACAAGGGGACACGGTCTTAGTTGCTGATTTCGCTCGCCTTCTTTTTGGGGACAAGACTACATAGCCTTTTTCCATAGAGGGGCCATTTCCTGTACAGCAGTGCTGAAAATGCGAGTTAGGGGTGCTGCACTGTCTGCACATCTTCTCACAATTTTGGCTCAACTGCCCTGGGCCCACAGCCTTTTTTTGGGTAAAAACGATTTAAAAAGGAAAGCACCCCCTGCCTTATTGTCCCCAAACTGACTTTTTTGGACACATTCATGCAGCTACCCAAAGGGGGGTTCCTTGCTAGATCAAAAACTTGCTTTTTGGGTAGCAAGTGTCGGAAAAGAGGCCCCACTTCTTTTAACACTAGTAGGGGGTGTCCCATCCTGTCGATTTAGAGGTGGAATGTTTTTCATCGACAGATAACCTTTTGCCTTGCCCGGGACCACCATTTTTGGACCCACCCACCTGATGCTAGCTTTCTTTAGTGTCCACCTCCCTTTTTAGCAATGGCCCATTTTTGAACGTCACCCAATTTCAGGCTTCCCTGGCAAGTTCCTTTTAAGGGGGGGGATGTCTCTTAACCTTCGCCAGCTTGTACTTAGCAGACAGCCCCCTCTAAAACAAAGAAAAACCAAAGGGGCTGATCCTAGGCTTCGCACATTCCGTGGGGAAGTTTTTTGTTGTAGATTAAGGGGGGTCCATGAAGGTTTTAAACTTGGTTGTAAACACCCCCTTTGAGAAAGCATTCCATTTGGGGTGCAAGCTCAGAGCGAAGGGCTGCCAAATTACCTTTTTCCCATAGCCAGGTTTGGCTGGGGACTCCTCCCCTCGTTCTTTTGGGGATCTTAAGGTCGAAAAACAGCTTTGGGTCCAACGATCCAACATAGCCGGGGGGTTGACAAGGGGCTATCCCTTCGCCAGATCACTCACTACTGGGTCAAGGGAGGAGCCAAAATGTAGTAGGGGAAACAAAAAAGTTTCTCATGCAAAAACTCAAGAAGTTCATCAAAGTCCTTTTGTAAAGGGCTGGGTGAGGTCACCAACAAATATAATGTTGACAGTTGTGTTTTTGCAAAGGGATCAATATTTTCCATTAGAAGTTGAGGGACCTCATGTTGCCAATGAGGGCTGTACATTGCACATGCTAACAGAGGTACTAGGGTTTATGCGAGCTTGAAGAACATCATTTCAAGAGGGGTGTGGGGTGGCAACACAATTGGGGCATGAACACTTTTAGAAAGCCAGAGCAACACCTCCTCCGCCCTTCCCTGCTTTTCCCATCCAGAGGTGTAGCCACAATTCTTGAAAAATTTCTGGACCCGCATCCAAAAATGTTTCAACAACAGCATCATGTCGGACGTCGAGTTTCACAAAACTTTTGGGTGAGCCCCAACATAGAATGAACCTTTAAGGGGCCGACAATGCGAAGCGGCTCCTCATGTGATTGGTCAGCTTTGGGTGGGGGTGTGTGGGGCATGAAAGGGCCTCCCCCTTGAGGGGGTTTGGGGTATGGGGCAGCGCGGGGATGGGGGGCTTGGTCTGTATAAGGCACAATCCCACCGCGGGGCGGTAGGAGTACGAGTGGGTGACGGTGAGATGTTTCCCAAATTCAGAGACCTCGGGTTTTTGTTCGAGAACAGCTCAAACAGGGGCCCTCCTGTCAAGTTCCTTTTTTTTCCGAACCCCCTCTCTCTCCCTCCCCCCCCCCCTCTCTTTCTCCCCCCCTCTCTCTCCTTCCTCCCTCCTCTAATCCCTCCCTCTTCTTTCCTCCTCCTCCCCTTTTCCTCCCCTCTCCCCTTTTTCCTCCCTCTCTCCTTTTCCCCCTCTCTCCCCTCCTCCCCTTCTCTCTCCTTTTCCCCCCTCTCTCTCTCCCTCCCTCTCTCCTCCCTCCCTCTCTCCCCCCCTCTCTCTCTCCCCCCCCCTCTCTCCCCCCTCTCCTTTCTCTCCCTCTCCTCCCTCTCTCTCCCCCCTCTCCTCCTCTCCCTCCCTCTCTCTCCCCTCCCTCTCTTCCCCCTCTCTCTCCCCTCCCCCCCTCCCTCTCTTCCCCCCCTCTCTTCCTCCCTCCCTCCTTCCCCCCCCTCTCTTCCCCCCCTCTCTTCCCCCTCTCTCTTTTCCTCCCTCCTCTCTTCCCCCCCCTCTCTTCCTCCCCCCTCCCTCTCCTCTCTCTCTCTCTCCCTCATTTTTTTTTCACAGGGTTTGACATATAAGGGAAACCCATTTTTTTGACAATTTTTTTACAGGTTAAGGTTTCCAATTTTATTGACAAGCTAAGGCTGTTACCTAATCACTCTTTTGAAAGCTTTTTATTGTTATGAACAAACCAGGGGGAACGGATAAACTGACCACTGGGGGCCAAACATTTTCATTTGATCAACTGATTTTATCTCGTTGCATCTATTCTATACGAATGTGTCCCATACTCGATCACCTGGTATTATGATCTCAGTGAGTGATTTCGAGAAGGGTACACCAGAGTGAATTTGCTGCTTTCGCCCGTCTTGTGGCATAAAAGCGTTTCCGCTGCCCGAAGGGATCCCTCTCTCCCCCCTCTCTCCCTCCCCCCCCTCTCTTTACCCCCCCACTCTCTCATACTACAGAGAGAGTTAATTGTTCATGGTAACTAGCCTGTACAGTTTCCCTTTTAAAATTCCGCATTATTTAACCCTTATGCGGGGTTCCCCCAAAGGGGTAAATATAAACTCTTAAGGGTACATTGAACTGTAGAAGGGGTGTGAAGTCATTATTATCTAGTATTGTTATTAATCGTGGTAATATTAGAGTACTATTTTAAATTATTTATAAAAATATACAAGTTTGGACTTTATAACATCTAAACTTCATAAGGTGTCGTGATTGAAGAGTCTGGGGCCCCTGACTTCGTTTGGTTTACGATATCATCATCGCCTTACTGCATTCTCCAGCACAGGACGACAGATATCATTAGCGCATGTATTATACCAGTTCTGAGTGACAAAACATAAAACATGATTCACATTTGTTCTCCTATCAATAATATTTAGCACATTGAGTCTTTAATTTGTTAAATAATTATGTACAAGATGCACTCCACCAAAGATTTATCACCGATGTGTGTATATTTTTAAGGTAATACCAATTCCCTTTATTTTATGATTTTTAAGTCAGTATACAGGGAAAAAACGAAATGCCCTAAAAACTCCCCAAAAAAATAAAACAACACAAACCACGCACAGAAAAACACACATTTACTTATTCTCTGCATCCCCCCGTCGCCCCTCTAAAACACCACACACACACACACACACACACACAAACACACACACACCACACACCCCACATTTTTTTCAAACAACCCCCCCTCTTTCCTTTCCTCCACCCCCCTCCCCCCGCAGGCAGCCACCAGGGACCCGGGAGGGAGCAGGCAGGCACAGCCCGCGCTACCGGGAGGCAGGCAAGCAGCCGACGGGACCACCAGCCAGTAGCCACCAGGGTGCTACCAGCTGCAGCCCGGGATCTCCAGCATCTAGCCGCAGGGGGGCACATGTTGGTTAGCGGGGTGTGGAAAAGGTGGGCAGGCTGCCTTTGTTTCATGTTTTCCCGTTTTTTATCGTGCACAATCATTTTCCCAGGTCCCCCGACACAACCCCTTTTCCTTCTCCCATAAGAGGGATTGCCCATTAATTGTGCTCGCTCTTTAAAGTCCCCTTTCTCACTCCACTCTCCTCTTTTTCCGCAAAGGGGACATCTCTTCTCCGTATGTTTTTCTGTTTTTAGAGCTCCTCAACTTTCTTAAGATTTAAAGCTTTTCCCCCTACCTCACTTTCTCAAATGGCTTTTTCCCCCCCAAGAATAAAGGTTTAAAGATTTAAAAAAATGTGTTATTAAATGGCCTCTGCATGAAAACCTACACAAACAAAAACAAAAAAAATTTTTATGAATCTTGTCTGGGGTAATAATACGGGTTTTCCTTTTTTTCAAATAAGGGGTTTTTTAATATATATATAAAATATATACATAATATATATATATTTTATATTATAAATTTTTATATATATTATATATAATATATTAAACCGGTAAAACTAATAACAATTTGGAAAGGACATACCCAGGGGAAATCATCAACTCCCGCTGGGAAATAATGTAAAACTTTTTTTGATGTAGTTTTTGCGTTCGTTCTGGCAAATTTCAGCTAAAGCCCCTAATTACTTTAAATCCTTTTCCCCGCTAAAATACAAGACTTTACTTGGTTTACTTTCGGGGCCCAACACACAATTATGAAAAGTTTATTTAATTGCTCGCCCTTTTATAATGCTCCCCCAAAAAAACACGCCGGGATAACTGAAAAACGGTAGGGGGGGAAGAGAAGGAAAAGGTAAGGAAGAAATGGGGGAAGGAAAAGTAAAGGGAAAAATGGAGTAGGAAGGAACAAGAAAGGAAAAATGGACAGGAAG
Organism: Cherax quadricarinatus; assembly: GCF_026875155.1. Classification (NCBI taxonomy): domain Eukaryota; kingdom Metazoa; phylum Arthropoda; class Malacostraca; order Decapoda; family Parastacidae; genus Cherax; species Cherax quadricarinatus. The sequence continues at coordinate 7,080 of NW_026504915.1, forward strand.
GGAAGGAAGAGAAAGAAGTAGTAATATTTTCCAACACGACTTATGAGTCATTCCTCACCATATCAATAATAAAGCTAAACAAAACTAAGTATTTTGGAAAGCCAAGAAATGTTATCACACAAAGATAAAAAAATGATTTCAAACATAAAAAAACCATCAACGAGACCAAACCTTAGTCCCCTACAAGAAAAAACCAAAAACAAACACAAAAGACGAACCGTGAGCATAAAGAAAACGTGTTTCAAAATTTAAAAATAGAAAAAAGGGATACAAAAGTCCTTTTTCGGGGGAAGACTAATGAATTCATACTATTTCCGCCCTGGGAAAATTTCCAAACTAATCTACAAAGTCCCCTTATTCAGGGGGAACGGAACATTGCTATTTTAACCTAAAAGCTTCCTAAATTTTTCCACTGTAAAATCAAGATTGTTACTAGACTACCAAAAACATTTAATTAAAAGACCGTCTTTGGGTACGTCAAAACAACCTGTTTTTCTCTAAACTGAAAACCCAACGAACCATGTCACCCTCGATTTGTATTTTCTACCATTAAAAAGGAATCCTTTACTAAGATGATGTAAAAAAAATCTTTTTCCCCCAGTCACGTCTGAATTTTTCGCCATAATTTTACTCCCAAGGGTTTTACAGCCGGAAACGGGTAGGTTTGGAAAAAAGGGGGAAAAAAAATCCTATCACAAAAGGGGAAACCTAACGAAACTCCCGTAGGCAATGGGGGATGCCAACACTGCCTACCCCCTCATGGACTCTACACAAAAAGAGAATTTTTTTCTGCTATCGCTAACATCCTTTTTTAAAGGTTTCTGGGGTCACTGTGACCGGTCCAGTCCAGGTATTTAAATACAGTGAAAAAATACCGGAATAAACTATAGAAACACAAGACAAAGATATCTGAAGTAATAAAAGTTTTTGAAATTTTAGCCTGCCATCGAAAATTTTTAGGGGGGGGGGGACATTATCCAACAAGATTGTCATATGACAAGACTAGAACCCTCGGGGCAAACCTGGCCACATCGTGGCCAAAAAACCCGAAGACAATTTCCATCTATATAGCCAGAAACGAAAAATTAAAATACTTCTTTAAAAAAGAAACTTTACTGACACCCCTTTTTAAAAAACGGTTATGTACACTAATTTTAAATAATACAAATTCAATGTTATTTTAATAAAATTAAAGCTTTGCTGATCAATATTCAGTACAACACTAGTTAAATTTTATGCTTATTTTACTTCAGGTGGGAAACCTATTAATACATTTTTAGCTAAAAAAACACACTAAACCAGTCACTCCTATCAATACCAGATATATGGCACCTGCAAACAAAAAGGGGAAGTGCAAACCCGGAAGGGCCCTGTAGCCCCTGGAAACAAAGATTAATCAATCGATCCGGGAAGGAATACGTAGCCCCTAGCGTAAAAGTCCTTCAACCAGCAAAGAGAATTTTTTTCCCCTTTCGTGCAAGGGCGACAGTTAACTGAGAGAAAAACCCCGACTCTTTTGTCCCCTCTTTAAAAATTCACCAACGTACTCCACTTTAAAAGTTTTTTATGCCATCACTCTTCTCATTCCATAAATTAAAAACAATAAAACTGTAACAACCTAGACTGCTGTTGGATCCGTCCGCGCGTTCCCCTTTATTTTAAAAACATCAAAATTTTTTTCCTGCAATGAATTGACTACGAGGACAAAAAAAACTAAAGAAGTTACTTAGTTATTCTTAGAAAATATTATTAAAAAAAACTGTTACTTAAAAAATTTTTAGTTCCGGGAAGGGGTCCTTTAAAGGGGCTCCCAGAATTTTTATTTTTTTTCATCTAACTTTTTGTTTGTATTTATCTCGTAACACGAAACGCCCCCAATCGCCTTCAAATCGCAACGCGGGTAAACGGTAACAGCCCAAATTCAAGAACAATCGCCGTGTGCAGGACCCCCATGACCAAAGTCTAGTGGTCATGGAAGGGTTGGAACAGAGCCTCCTCTTCCCTCATCCCCTTTATAAAAGGCCTGTCTTTAAATGTTTGGCTAAATTGCAGATCTGTAACTTAAGAATTAGTTGTAAGTTTAGTATTAATCAGTAAATATAACCTAAGCTAAGATTGTAGTTTTAGCCCCAGCAATTTGCGGAAAGGATCAGGTTTAATTGGAAATTTTTTTTTTTTTCCCTCACCGGGGCAGCAAAAAGCCTTTCTAAGGGCCCGGGTGTTTCATCTTGGGGGGTAACCAGCAGTCACTTAAAAACATCGTGGAAAAAGAAAAGTGTCATCTTGTCAGCAAGCCACGAAAAAAAAAAAAGGTGTACAAAAATTAAGGACCTTTTACCTTCAGTGCAGTGGTTTTTAACTTTTTTTTGAGAGCGCTCCCTATCGAATTTGGTCCCCTTTTTTCATGCAACCCCTCCATGTAAAATTTTTAAAAAAAAAAATAAAAAATCCTCTTTAATTTTGCTAGGAAAACGGAAGTTGTCTCAACTCTAACTTTATTTTTTCTTTTAAATATTCAAAAGATGAGAAGCAGATCACAAATACACAACAAATTTGTTTAATTTTCCCTTGGTTTGAACCCTAAACCCCCCCCCCCCCTGGAAATTTTTCAGGCCCCTTTCCCGGGCTAGTCCCCAAAGGGTTAAGAGCAGTTCCTAGAATGTTTGCTCAGTCCCGATATGTCAAACGGGAGGGCCAAACCTTTTTGTGGATACTTAAACACTGAGGTTAGATTCCCCTTGTAAAATCATTGTAGGGCCGTGCCAACCCCGAGTTCATGAAACTTTTCTGTCACTGAAGTAAACCAGGGAAATCTGGGGGCAAGTATGGTGCACAAGTCTGCAAAGTGGTCCCTCCCGCTAGCATTTGGAAGCAGTCTACATTCATTCTGCTTAGTCTAACAGGGGTTAGTGTACTCTTTACATTTCTTCACAGCCATGTCGAAAAAATCCTTCACTAATAGAAGGTTAGGCGTTTAAAGCTGGCTCTAGAGAACAGTATGATTGGCGGAGGTAATTAGTCAGTCAATGAGGGTTTTTCCAACAATTCCTAGCATCATGAATGGGGGGAAAATACTGTAAAATTTCCCGGGAAATCGGTAATTTATAGGTAAATAGTTTCCATATTGTATTTTTTAAAAGAAGTATTTTATCGAAAAGGGGAAAATGACCCTGCGTCTGCGCAAAAGGAAGTCCCTTTTTGGTTTTTGAAGGGAAAACTTTTAGGTAATGGGAAGGATTTTCGTTTTGATTTAAAATTTGGGCTATACCTCTCAAATAGGGCGAAATTGTTGGATGGCTTCCCTACAAAATTTAGATATCAGGCGACAGAAGGGGACAACTCTAGGAACCTCAATAAGCTGTCAATTTATTTTTAATTTCGGCCAGAAAATTTTCAAAAATTAGGCAAAAGAGGGGGGTCCTGTCATGCACATTAATCTCCATCAAATTAGTGAGTGATATTAAGATATTTTCCCTCATTATATAAATGTGTTATATATAATCCCTTTTTTAATTTTAATGTACAATCCAAAATTTTTATATTTACCAGATTCCTGAGATGTATAATTCATTTTAATTTAATAGGGCCAACAATTGGGATAGACAGTGGTAGGTACGAGGGGACATATTTTGCCGACCTAGGGGGTTTCCCAAAACCTACTTTCTAACGAAAATAATAATTATCTATTTCTTTACTGTTAGTAAAAAATGATACATTCAATAAACCAATTTCCCCAGAATGGTTCCGAGATTTCCATAACCCCCCGTACATAGCTTTAAGTTTTAAAAATTTATAAACGGTAAGGTTCACATCTGCCAAAATTTTTTAAAAACACAAGGAAATTTTTTTTTCCCGCATAACACAAAAATTAATTGAGTCTCCTCCTCCATAACCCTCGGTTGAATATTATTAAAATAGTATAAAAACCGACAGGTTGCTAAGACAGTGCAACAGTTAAGCATTTTTATTCCGAAACGTTTCGCCTCACGAATTCTTCCCCAACTCGATTGAAGAACCAACGTGTAGGCGAAACTTTTGGGGAAAAAAAGAAAATTTGGTTGCACTTGTCTTACTTACCAACCCCTTTCGGTTAGGGCTGATGCTTTTACGCCAATAGTGCCCAGAATATATTTTTAATCGGGGACAAATTAGCGATTTATTTTTTTTTCAATTTTTGTAAAATTTGGAATCCTAGTGATACCCGGAAAATCCTCATCTAATTGGCTTTAATTTTTTTTCCCCTGGGGGTCCCTTTTTATTGCGTTTTTTATTTGGGTTTACCCAAATTTCTACATTTCCATCCTTACCTATCCCTTCCCTCCCAACTTTCCAAACCTTGGTTAAAACACTCCTGACCTAAGTCCCAAATGGCAATTTTTTTTAATTTTTAAACTTTCCATTCAGTAAAGAAAATCGTCTTACGGTTTCAAAAAGTAAACTAATGCATTCCAAAAAGGAAACACCCTACAATCTAACTTTGAGGTACTAATTTTTAAATTTTTTTGCGACTGTTCAAAAACTTGTATTGTTTATTCGGAACAATTCGAAGAACCCTTTTTTTCCGTAGTTTCACGTTTCATTTTAAAGAACCCCAAAGATTACTTTCAGGCTGAAAGTAACCTCAAAGGGTTTCTTTTAGCCCCTCCGTTTGAAAACCCGCCTCTCAAATCTACATTGCAAATAAAAAACCCCGAAAAAAAGTGGTTTTGAATCATTTTACCAAAATGTGGCACCAGGGTTTTACCCCCCACACACTGTCCCCCCCCCCCTGAAGAGGCCACACGATGTACGTGTAAACCTTATCCATCATCCCTCGATCCCCAAACAGAGCCTAGCGGGAAATAGCTTGTCATGTGCGAAGACACCGTGCAGGGTTATGCTCAGGATTAATTTCAGCCCCTCCTGTTTGAATACCCCCCCTCCACAAGCGTCAAATATACCAAATGAAACCACAACCAAGTGGGGCATTTTTGGGGGGGGACAATGTGCCCCGTGGGGTCAATCCGGGTTTTTCACCCCTTTTTCCAAAAGCACGGGTTCATCACAAAGCACATCTGGGGAACCCCATTGGGTTTAGATTCTTCAATTTTTAAAAACCCACAACTCTTGCCAACCCCGCATGCTGGCAAATAACCTCTTCTCCTTTAGAAAATTAAAAAAAATGAGAACAACAAAATTATAAATCTGGGATACTTAATGTTCAAGGGTGTAGTTGCAGATGATAAGAAAGGGTAATTTTCTAATGTTTTAAAAATAAAAGAAAATTTAATGCCTACTCTAACGAAACAAAGCTTATTATTGGGTTAAAAAAGGTTGGGTTGGGTAAGTGGATCATAAAATGTGTATGCACGTGGAGAAGAAGGATGGAGAGAAGGGAAAGAGGGAAGAAGGGGAAAAGAGGAGAGAGAGGGAAAAGAGAGGGAAGAGAGAGGAGAAGAGGGAAAGAGAATTTTGGGGAAATTTAAAATTTTGTAGGGGAAATTGAGAACCCTTAAAGGGAATTGTGGAGGGGCCTAAATGCTAAAAGGAGAAAAATTTAAAGAGGGTGTGGTAGGTAAGTTGGGGGCCAGGGGTAAATGATAATGGGGGCCCTTGATTTAACTTATAAAAAAAGGGGTTTGGTTATAGGGAATACTACTTTAAGAAAAATGGGGTAAAAAAAAAAAAGAAAACAAGATATGAGCAGGGCGTAATGACAACCGTTTTTAAATGATGAAGATAGGGGGGCGGGTTTCGTCACAGGGGAAGGAGAAATAACATCATAGGAGTGAGGGAGTGAGTTTTTAGTGTGGGGGGAAGTTTCGGGACAGTGGGGAGAATGAAAGGGGGTAAAACAACTGGGGTGATGGGATAAATGAAAAATTAAAAGCAGGTGGGGATAAGTTTAGGAGTGTTTTTGCTTTTTATTTAATAAATGTATGGAAAGGGAAGGTACCTGGGATTGGGAGAAAGCAGCATAGTTCTTTGATATAGGCAAAAGGGACAAAGGAGAATAAAAAGTTACGGGGGAATTTCGTTAGTATATTGGTAAGGATGGAAGTTATGTTGAAAAATAAAAAAGTAAGAGGGAGAGTAAGAAAAGAGGAACAAGGCTTTGGGAAGGTAAGGGAAAAGGGGGAAACCAAGTGTTACAGAAATGAAATGGGGAAAACATATTAGATAAAGGTAAAGGGGGATTTTTGGGGCATTTGGGTTTTGGGAAATGCGTATCATGGTGGAAAGGGGGGCAATGTGGCAGACTTGCAAATGTAGGAAAGGAGTGGGTTTACTGAAGCTAAAATTTTTTTACGGGGATAGTGAGGCTCAGGTTAGAATATGTAGGGAGAGGGAGTTTATTTACCAGAAAAATGGGCCTTGAAAAGGTTTGTGTGTCACCAGGGTTGTTCAATATATTTACAGATGGGGTTGTAAGAGAAGTGAAATTTTGGGTGTTTGGGAAAGGTTTTTGGGGAAAATATAAAATAAACCCAAAATGGGGGTTGTCCAGTTTCTCTTTGGTGATATACATCTTTTTGGGAACTGTGAAGAGAAGTTCAGAGATTTGGGGGATGAGTTTGGTAGGAATGTAAAAAAGAAAAATTTAAAGGAATATAGGGAAAAATAAATGATAAGGGTAAAAAAAAAAAAAGTAACGAAAGATTGGATATCGGGGTTTGGAGGGAGAGAGTATGGGGAGGTGAATGTATTCAGAATTTAGGAGTGGACATTCGCAGAGTCTATGAAAGAGAGGTGAATCATAGAAATACGGGGGAAAATGTGTGTGTAATAAATGCAAGAACTTGTAGGGAATAGGGGGGGCGCAGGTTTCCCGGGCTTTTAACCCGGGCTAGGGGGCTTGAGGGGTTTCGCCCTGTAGAGACCTAAAAAAAATAGAAGACTCAGATTTTTAATATTTTTATGGGGGGAAGGCGGTAGGGTGGGCCAATGAAAGGTTGGGGGGGGGGGAGAAAAAGGAGGTTTGTGTGTGGGGGTTTGGGAAATTCCAGCAAACAGCGGAGCGTGTTGATAGAGCGTTGGGAATAAATGGTTTTTTTAGGACTGATGGGGCGTTGGAGTGGGCGGAAAAATTTTTTTTTGAAGAGATTAAAGGGGAAACCGGCGGGGCCGGACTTGACCCCGACTTCGGAGTTTTTCAGTCCAGGCTAAATCCTCGAAGCATTCTTATTTTTCCCCCAGCCCCCTACATGCCCGAAAAAAACCTCAACAACCCCCTCCCCCACCCTCGGGAAAATAGTTCTGGTAATCCTGCACCTTCTCCAAATTTTCCCAAAATTTCGTTTTCTTTTAATTTTCTTTTTTTAAACATACCCTACCAAACTCATCCACCAACCCTGCAACTTCTTTTCACACTCTTCCAAAAAGCACAGGTATCACAAGCCATCTGTGGGAAACCCCCCTGTGTTTGATTCTTTACTTTTCCCCCCACACCTCTTGCCAAAATCCGGCAGCTAGGGGCCCGGGGGGCATGGACCGTTCGCATGGGGCAGTAGGCCTTTTTTAGTGTTCCTTTTTTATATTTTTAAATTTTTTCAACCCCACTATAAATATTTTGAACAACCATGGGACATCACCTTCCATCCAAGGTCTACTTTTTTAAAGGGAAAAAATCCCCTCCTCCACATACCCAAAACCGAGCTTCACTATCCTCTCAAAAGTTTTCCCCGGGTTTCAAAAACCACCCTTATTCCTTACATTTTCAACATCTGCCACACGCCCCCCTATCCACCCGTTTCAAAGCCTTTTCCAAATCCATAAACCACAAAAAAACCTCTTTAAACCCCTTATCTAAAACTGTTTACCCAATTTTCACTGAAACACTTGGGCTCACACCCCCTACTTTCCAAAGCCCCTTGTTAATCTCTACCCCTCCCGTCTTTCCTTAATTTTTCAAAAATACTACCATACCTTTACCGGGAACTCAATAACTTATTCCCCTAAATTTTTGTACCCTTTTGTCTCCTTTGTCTTTAACAAAGGAACATTTATGCTCCTGCCAACCCTAGGTACCTTTCCCTTTTTCCATATTTTATTAAAAAGCACCAACCACTCCAAACTATACCCCCAACCTGCTTTTAACATTTCTATCTTATCTCATCAATCCCAGCTTCCTTACCCTCTTCCATTCTGCCCACCCCGTCACGAACTTCCCCCCCACTCACAACTGGCTCTTCCTCACTCCTACAAGATGTTATTCCTACTCACCTATTTGTGGTTGCGGGGGTTGGGAAACATAGCTCCTGGCCCCGCCTCTTCACTGTTTGGGCTACTAGGTCCTCTCTCTCCTGCTCCACGAGTTATCATACCTCGTCTTAATTATGTGTGGGGTTCCTCCCGCCACTACATCACTTGCCATACTATTCCACTTCCTGGCAACTCTAAGACTAAAGTAGTAGTTCCTAACATCTCATTGACTCATCTGAGTTTTCAACTTAAAATTATGGCCCCTTGTTTTCTGTGCCCACATCTCTGGAACATCCTGTCTCTGTCCACCTTGTCACTTTCCCGCAGTTTTTTGTATGCCCGTTATCATTTATCCCCTAAGCCTCCTGTTCTCTAGTATCGTCAGGCCGTTTCCCTTAACCTATCTTCGTAGGACATTCCCCTTAGCTCTGGAACTAGCCTTGTTGCAAACCTTTGCTCTTTCTCTAATGTTTTGACTTACTTTACTAGGTGTGGATTCCAAAATGGTGCTGCATACTCCAGTATAGGCGTGACATACACGGTGTACAGATCTTGAACGATTCCTTACTGAGGGATAGTAACGCTATTGTCAGCGTGTGCGTGCGTGGCGTGTGTGTACGTGTACGAGAGTATATACGTGTATGGAGTGCAAGCACGAATCTGATTAAATTTACTCGAGTGAAGAATTTTCGTGCATTAATGTACGTGTGTATGACAGCATTTCGCTAGTGTGAGTATACGTACACGTGAGTGCGTGTATGTTTGCACAGAGGTGAGTGCATGTACATCTGTGGGAGTGTACGTATGTTTGTTGAAGTGCTTGCACGTCTGTGGGAATCATGTACTTGTAGAACCATGTGCCGACTGCATGATGTTTCCCTCATGTTTTACCTGTGACCGCTTTCGAGGATTCCCTACCCCCCCCTTCAGCCCCCCCAGCCCGAAGCCAGGCTTTCCTCTGACCGCCTGGACAACCAGGGCTTTTAGTAGCTTTTGTGTGTCATGTCTTGGGTGAGCACATGCATTGCGGTGGGTAGTGTAAGTGCCTTCAAAGGGGTTCCATTGCCCTTTGTATGTTTAAAGTAATCCAGCGGGGTTGTGTAAAAAGACCATGTTTGGGTTTACTCCCTTTTGCCAGAGTGTTTACCTGCACTCTCCAAGCTGCTTTTCCCCTCAACCCTCAAGTCCTGTTTCCCCAAATTTTAAAGATTTGTTTTTTTTTTCAGTCGTAAAACCCGATCTTCCCGGGTCCCCCGTGTCAGCATAAAGAGGGGGAACACTCGGGACCCTCCGGGCCCATACTTGGCAAGTCTTGTAAAAAACCAAACCCACTAAAAAATATTCGCCCAACCCATTCTTACAAGTTGGCACCTTAACAGCACCAAAACCCCAAAATCTCTCTTTGTACTACATCGGGGTGGAAGTTCAAAATCTTTAAGGAGGGGCTTTCCCAAATTTTATCATAGAAATTTTGAAGAGAAAAAAAAAAAAAAAAATCCAATAATACTATGGTATTTTTTTAGAGAGTTTCCAAAAATCAGTGTTTAAAACCCACGGATAAACTGCGTAAAAATGGCTATGTAAATTTTGAAAGGAATAATATCAATCTATTTCATACTTCAGAAAAAAACTGTTATGGATAAAGAATAAGGGAAAAGTAATAATGGTAAATTTCCCACAAAATTTGGGGAAAAGAACAAAATAAAAATAATTTACATTTTATTGTACAACATTCACTCCCCGGGGGTCTTCAAGCAGTGGACCTTCACCGCACCTATTAACACATCCCCCAAGAAATGCTCATCCCAACTTTCCCGTAAAAGAAATTAAACAGTATCTTTTCTTTATTTTTACAGTTCATCCTCAACAAAACCCTCTTCCCGATTACTTTTTTTTTCACTCCACATCTCTAATGTTCACACACTTTCAGCGAACACGACATTTCCAGTGTCTCCGGGCCATCCTCCCTGCAAAATTTTAAAATTAAAAGCTCTGGGTCAAACACTACACGTATAAACAGATTCATTACTCTCTTTGTTTGCGGGGGGAAATGTTTTTGTGTGTGTGCAGATTCACCATCACTTCCCTTTCTCCATTCTCTAAAACCCAAAATCATCTTTCACACTCCCCCCGTCAAAACATCCATTCCAAAAATTTCTGAATAACCTCTCTTTCATACAATCTAATTTGATATCTCTCCTCCCCTCTAGACTTTTTCTCAAAAGACAGTAGAATTTCTTCTACTATTCTACCCCGAGTCAACTAAAATTTATGGAAAGAACTGTTAGACAACGTTTTGATGGAATCCAAAAAGCATATATCTCGGGTTTCTATTTTTAATGGACTGAGCAAAACCTTTGAAAAAAATTAAGAAAACCCAAATTTTTGATATATTTTAAACACATAAAAACAATTCGGTGTTAAATTTCCCCGGGGCACTTAATTATTTTTTTAAAAAATCAATTTTTATGACCCTCCATTTTAAGGGCAAATTTTTGAAAATCGACGTGCAAGTTATAAAAATACCAATATAAAAATCCTTGTATACCTTTTCTAAGTGAATTTTTAAATTGCAAGAACCGGGCCCCTTTAATTTTTTGATATTTTTTAAACTACACACACACACACACACACCCCAACCCCCAAAAAACAACACAACACACACACACACACACCACCATACACACACACACACATAACACGACCCCCACCCACCACA
>NW_026504916.1:0-27695 GCF_026875155.1 Cherax quadricarinatus
CTCAATCTTGGGCCCCCAGGGTGCGAAACCCCCACCACCGACTAACACCCCAGGTACCCTTTTTTCGGGTGGTGAACAGGGAAAAACAGGGGGTAAAAGGGAAAATGTCGAAAGTTTCCACCCCCCCGGGGAAACGAAAACCCCGGGGGCTTGGGGTGTGAAACGGGAGCTTTTGCCACCAGGCCCAAACCCGGGGCCCCCGCGAAATTTAAATGCCGGAAGGTATAAACCCCAAAAACCAGATTAAGTTATTTTGTTAATGTATGCTACAATTTTGTCACTTTGTTAGGTTACCTTACCCTTTTTCCCATAAAAACCCAGGTTTCCTGGAAATTTGACCGGTTGGGAAGCCGATCAGGGGCCCCTAAACACCCCAAACCCCAAAAAGGGCTTTTTCATGGGTAGCCGGTCAAGGGGCCCTAAAAACCCAAACAAAATGGGGGTTTTGAAAACGGTTTTTAAGGGTGGTCAGGGGCCCTTTAAACCACAACCAAATGGAGTCTTGAAAACGGGTAAGGGCAGAAAGGGGGCCCATAAAAACCCCAATGGGTAAAAACATCGTTTTTAATTAGGCCTTTTTGGGAAAATTTATTTGGGGCCCTAAAGTTCCACAGGGACAAAACAAAGTAAAGAAGGGGGGCCCAGCATAGGTTTAAAGGGAAAGGCGAGTTTGTGGCCCCTTTTAACTCACCCAAAAAAAAAAAAAGCGTTTTTCCCCCGAACATAAAACCCCCATTTCTCCCCCCGGGGTTGGCGGGTTGTTTGGGCACTTTTTATTTTAAAAGATTAAACCCCTTTGGGAAGGAGTAGGGAGTTTTTAAAATGGTTTGTACCAACAAAAATTTTTTAAATAAGGCAACTGTATAAAAGTATAATGTAGAACCCAAGACCCCTTTAAAATAGGGAAATAATAGGCCGAAAATGTAGGCAAACAAATAGGATAAGGTTTGCTAGGGAGGAAATGGGAGCCCCCCAGTTTGAAGAAAAAAACAGGGGCGGAAAAAACCCAGCTCGTTCTTTTTAAGACAAAACACCCCAAATGGAAAAAGAAAGTGCCGGATCAGGGAGGAAAGGGCCCCCCCCACGTGTCTTCATATTTTAGACCCGGGAAATCTTGGTTTAAAAGGGACCCCCTCGATGTACCCTAGATTACCCCCCCACCGGCCCCCTTTCAGTAAAACATAAACCTCCCCCTTTCTCGTAGAATTTTTTGGCCCCGGTTCCCGGGGGGAATTTTGATTGGTTTTTATCTTGGGTCCGGGGTTTCAACAGGCAGGGGCCCTGCCCAGGGAAGTACCAGTTTCTCAAGGCAGTCTGGAAACCCATTTTCCCTTTTCGCATAAATTAACTTGGGGGTACATACCCTCTTTTTAATAGAATTTCGAGGTTCAAGGGAGGACACAAATAAACGATTGAATAAATTTCAGGAATTAAGGGATCCCCCGGTTTTTCCCGTTTTGGGTTTTTGAGGGGGAAAATTTAGAGGGGCTAAGGCTAAGCTTTTGGGAAAAATTGAAGATCAGGATTTATGCGCAAACCAAGTAAGTTAGTTCCTTTAAAACGTTTCAAGCAGGCGATTTTTTTTCAACCTCAATCATGTTTTTTTGAAAAAATTTTCCCCATTAAACCACTTGTTAGGCTTTAGGTTTCCCCCCCTTCAAGCTCGGTTTTCAACCCGGGTTTGGCCGGGGTAGGTGAAATCACTTTGGAAAGCCCACGCAACCAAATTTTCACCCAAAACCGTTGTAGCCCCACAATTGCTTGGGTTTTAAGGGTGGGTAAAAAGTAAATTTCTCAAAGTGTTGTATCTGTAAAAAAATTTAAAATAGTTAATTTTTTGTACCATAAACCCTGAAGGAAAATTATAACTTGATATATGACACAATTAAGTGGTGTGGAAAACATCCTTATGTGGTAAATGTCATTTCATTTTTATCAGCATAAGTGTGATCTTGATAACATGGATCAAGTTCTTTATTCCATTGTATTACACGTCACTCACACGATAATCTGCCGCTCCACTGATAAGAATGTGAATGAATTTTATCTTTGAAATCTAATAAAAATATAGCTAGAGAAAACATTACAGTATGTTAGAAGAGGTGAGGCAAGACATAAGGAGAGTAGGTCTCTCATACTTGCTAATTTCATTTAGTATTTAAAAGGTACATTATAGGTACATTATAGGTATGTGTGTGTGTGTGTGTGTGTGTGTGTGTGTGTGTGTGTGTGTGTGTGTGTGTGTGTGTGTGTGTGTGTGTGTGTATGTGTGTGTACCTGGAGAGGGTTTCGGGGGTCAACGCCCCCGCGGCCCGGTCTGAGACCAGGCCTCGTGGTGAATCAGGGTCTGATCAACCAGGCTGTTACTGCTGGCCGCACGCAAACTGACGTATGAACCACAGCCCGGCTAGTCAGGTACTGGCTCTAGGTGGAAATAAATTATGTAAATTGTTTATAAATGTTTCCACTGACTTTAGGTGCCTGTCCAGTGCCTACCTGAAGACAGCCAGGGGCGGGCGAAATGATTTACAAACATTATCTCTCAGTCCAAAGCAGCATTCGACCCTGCACACTCTGCTTGTACTCACCTATTTGTACTTGCCTATTTGTGGTTGCAGGGGTCGATTCACAGCTTGAAGTTCCTGAACCTGTATTCCCTGGAACGCAGGCGAGAGAGATACATGATAATATACACTTGGAAAATCCTAGAGGGACTAGTACCGAACTTGCACACGAAAATCACTCACTACGAAAGCAAAAGACTTGGCAGACGATGCACCATCCCCCCAATGAAAAGCAGGGGTGTCACTAGCACGTTAAGAGACCATACAATAAGTGTCAGGGGCCCGAGACTGCTCAACTGCCTCCCAGCATACATCAGGGGGATTACCAACAGACCCCTGGCAGTCTTCAAGCTGGTACTGGACAGGCACCTAAATTCAGTTCCTGATCAGCCGAGCTGTGATTCATACGTTGGATTACGTTCAGCCAGCAGAAACCACCTGGTTGCGGGCCCCGATCCACCATAGGCCTGGCAAAACCCGGGGCCCTGGTGCTTTGATCCCCCGAACCTCTCCAGGTAAACTCCGGGTAACCCTCCTGCTTGATGTACCCCCCCCAACCCATCCGGTGTGTGGTAGTCACCTCGTACCCACCCTGTGGGGTAGTCACCTCTTACCCATCCTGTGTGTGGTGGTCACCTCGTACCCATCTTTGGGGTAGTCACCTATACCCACCCTGTGTATGGTAGTCACTTCATACCCTCCTTGTGTGGTGTCCCTCGTACCCATCCTGTGTAGGTATCACCCAACCTCCTGTGTGGGGTACACTTCATACCCATCCTGTTTTGGGGTATCACCCCAACCCCCCCTTTGTGTGGTAGTCATTTCACCCATCCTGTGTGGGGAAAGTCACCCCATACCCATCCTTGTGTAGTAGTCACCCATACCCATCCTTGTGTGGTGTCATTCCATACCCATCCTGTGTGTAGTATCTTCCCCCCATCCTGTGTGTAGTAGTCACCTCTACCCACCTGTGTGTAGTAGTCACTTAACCCATCCTGTGTGTGGTGTCACCTCTTTACCCCCTGTGTGTGGACACCTCATACCATCCTGTGGTGTAGTCACCTCATACCCAATCCGTGTGGGTAATCACCCCTACCCACCTGTGTGGTTGTGCCCCCCCCATACCCATTCGGTGTGTAGTCCCCTCATACCCATCCTTTGTGTGGTTCACCCAACCCTCCTGTTTTGGGGTATCACCTCATCCCATTCTTGGTGGGAGTCACCTCATCCCCATCCTTTGTGTGGTATCACCTCATACCCACCCTGTTTGGTATCACCTCATACCCATCCTGTGGTGGAGTCACCTCATAACCATCCGTGTGTGGTAGCCCCCCAACCCATGCTGTGTTGGTATCACCCCATACCCATTCTGTTGGGGTACACCTCATACCCATCCGTGTGTTTATCCCTCATACCCTTCCTTTGTGTGGTAGTCCCCTCTCCCATCCTTTTGTGTGGAAATCACCTCATACCCACCCTGTGGGTGGTAGTCACCTCAAAACCCATCCTGTTGTGGTAGTCACCTCGTACCCACCTGTGTGGGGTAGCACCTCATCCCCCACCCTGGTTGGTAGTCACCTCATACCCTCCTGGTTTGGGGGGAAAAACCTCATACCCATCCTGGGGGTAGTCCCTCAAAACCCACTTTGTGTGGTAGTCACCTCGTCCCCACCTGTGTGTGGTAGTCACCTCATACCCATCCTGTGTTGGTAGTCACCCCAAAACCCATCCTGTTGTGGTAGTCCCCCCCCTACCCTTTCGTTTTGGGGGTAGTCACCCATACCCACCTGTGTGTGGTAGTCACCTCATCCCCATCGTGGGGTGGTAGCCACCTCGTACCCATCCTGTGGTGGTAGTCACCCATACCCATCGTTTTTGGTAGTCCCCCTCATACCCATCCTGTTGGGGTAGTCCCTCGAAACGCATCCTGTGTGTGTGGTAGTCACCCAAAAACCCACCCTTGTGTGGTAGTCACCTCATACCCACCTTGTGGGGTATCCCCATACCCATCCTGTTGTGGGTAGTCCCCTCATACCCATCCTGTTTTGGGTATCACCCTACCCATCCTGTGTGTGGTAGTTACCTTTCCCCATCCTGTTTTTAATCACCTCGTACCCATCCTTTGGGTACACCTCTACCCACCCTGTGTTGGTGTTACCCATACCCCCCCTTTTTGGGGTAGTCCCCCTCATACCCATCCTGTGTTGGTATCACCCCTATCCCCCATCCTGTTGGGGGTAGCTACCTAAAACCCATCCTGTGGTGGTAGTCCCCATACCCATCCTGTGTGTGGTATTCACCTCGTACCCATCCGTGTGGATCCCTCAACCCATCCTGTGTGTGGTATTTTACCTCATACCCATCCTGTGTGTGGTAGTCACCTCATACCCATCCTGTGGTGGTACCCCCACCCTTTCCCATCCAGTGTGTGGTAGTCACCTCAACCACCTGTGTGGGTAGTTACCTCTACCCTCCGTGTGTGGTAGCACCTCATACCCATCCTGTTGGGTAGTCACCTCTACCCATCCTGGTGTGGTAGTTCCTCATCCCCATCTTTGTGTGGTAGTCCCCTCATACCCCCTGTTGTGGTAGTCACCTCATACCCATCCTGTGTGGGGGTAGTCACCTCATACCCATCCTTGGGGGTAGTTACCTCATACCCACCTGTTGTGGTAGTCACCTCAACCCACCCTGTGTGGGGTAGTCACCTCATACCCACCCTTGTGTGGAGTCACCTCATACCCACCGGTGTGGTATCACCTCAAACCCACCTGTGTGGGGTACACCTCGTACCCCCTGTGTGGGGTTCACCTCAACCCATCCTGTTTGTGGTAGTTACCTCATCCCTCCTGGTGGGTACACCTCATACCCATCCTGTGTGGGTATCACCTCTACCCATCCTGTGTGTGGTAGTCACCTCATACCCACCTTTGTGGTAGTCACCTCTACCCATCCTTGTTGGTAGTCACGTAAAACCCCACCTTGTGTGGTAGCCCACCTCATACCCATCCTGTGTGTGGATCACCTCATACCCATCCTGTTTGGTAGTCCCTCATACCCATCCTGTGTGTGGTAGTCACCATACCCTCCTGTGTGTGAAAGCACCCATACCCATCCTTTTTGGGGTAGTCACCTCTACTCATCCTGTGGTGGTAGTCACCCCCATACCCATCCTGTGTGGGAGTCACCTCAACTCATCCTGTGTGGGGGTATTCCCTCTACCATCCTGTGTGTGGTAGTCACCTCATCTCATCCGTGGTGGTACCCCCAAAACCCCATCCTGTGTGTGGTAGCCCCCTCATCCCCATCCTGTGTGGGTAGTTAAGAGTTACTCAGGTCAAAAATGGTCCCGGGGGACATTTTATACGGTCACATTCGTAATTTTTACACACACAAACATTATAGACACATCAGAGAACATTAAAACAATGGAGGATTTTATTACCAAATTGCAGGAGTCTGAGGAATTTGTAGAATATTTCATGGAATAAGAATGTCAGTGAAGGTTCGTTCCAGTTCCAGCACCTTGACATGGTGGACTTTACCAGCGGTTGATAGGCATGATTATAATTTCTTTTGAAAGACTGCACATTTAAAGTTATACAAAAAACCCACATAAGAAAACAAATTAAAAATGACGTTTAAAAATAGTCCAAGTCGGACCGAAACGTCGTCATAGGCTTCATTCTCCTAAGTGTGGGTTATTTATGTATTGTTCCATCCATGATATTGTGCCGTTTTTTTTTCTTTAATCATCAAGTTGCTCTGGAGGATCTGAGGACCCTTATTACCGGGACAGAACTGAATAATCTGCCTCCAACCTATCAGAGGATTGAAGAGAATGACCTCAAATCATATATTAGATGGTAAATGAGTAGAACTATTTAACCTACTGGTAAACAAGATGAATAAGGACGAATATATATCAGCCAAGATTCCTACAAGTGAGAATTGAAAAAAAAATATAGGCAGCACGGTAAAAGCTCTTTCCCCAAGGCACGTACTAGCTCCCCTCTTGTTCCTCATCCTCAACCGCAAGACAAGGAGTCGCCAAGCACCGTGTCTTCCTTGCAATGACACCCAATCGCATGACAGTGTTTCCATTGCAGACACTGAAGGCTCCAGGCGGACATCAAACCAAATCTTTCTGGCGCAGAAAACAAATGAAAATTTTTAAGAAGAAATTTCAATTTCCAGATATGGTAAACATGGGGAAATTTAAAACTTTATCAGAGACAAAAAAATTCTGGCCACAAAATGAGCGAAAAAAAACCAACGTCAAAGACCGGGAGGTTTTGTCGGGGATCTCACCTTCAAGGACCATAACTTTTAAACAATCGCACTGCTAGAAAAATGCAGGAGGGAAAAAAGAACCTTCAAAACAGGGGGGCCAAACCCTGATGACACTCTTCAGGTCACTTTTTCATCTAGGCTGGAATATTGCTGCACTCTAAAAGCACCTTTCAAGCAGGTGAAAAATTTCCCCCTAGAAAATGTACGAGAACTTTCACGGGGCCATAACGGAGATAAAACACCCAATTACTGGGGGCGCTTGAGGTTTTTTAAAAACCTTTTTTCCCCGGGAAAGCAGGAGGGAGAGATACTGATTAAAACACCTGGAAAAAACCTAAGGGACTATACCGAACTTGCACACGAAAAACACTCACTACGAAAGCAAAAAAAACTTGCAGACATCACCATCCCCCCAAAGAAAAGCAGGGGTTCACAGCACGTTAAGAACCATACAATAAGTGTCAGGGGCCCGAACTGTTCAAAATGCCCCCACACACATAAGGGGGTTACCAACAACCCTGCAGTCTTCAAGCTGGCACGGGCAAGCACCTAAATCATTCCTGACGCCGGGCTGTGGCTCGTACGTTGGTTTGCGTGCAGCCCAGCAACACCTGGGTTTTCAGGGGCTGACCCCCCAGAGCCTGTCACAGACCGGGGCCCGGGGGCGTTGACCCCCCGAAACTCTCTCCAGGGAAAATCCAGGTAATACAAAAGATTTTTCTGTACGGAAACCCAAATGAAAGAATGCCATGAGTTATTTTTTTTAATCTACTCTGCTAGCAGCCTGGTACATAAAAAAAAAACAATTTAAAAAGGGGGAAAGGTAGTATTAATGACACTGAAGTCTTAGTAATGAAGACCTAGTCTATTTGGGACCCGGTAAACAAAGTACAGGTACACAAATTATCATACATAGTAACATAAGTGTAAATGACTTAAGATAACACAAAAAAGTCAGTGACTTATTTCCACTGGGGTCCTAGACCATTAGATATAGTAACCAAAGTTATGCCATAGGGAGAGAACTCTCTCTAGTTGGTCACGTTGAAGTTAAAAGATACAAAAAATGCAGTACAAATATAATTTTTATTTCCTTGCAAGTTTGCATTGAGTTGCAGTGCAAAGAGTCACTGTCATGCCTAAGCATTATGGGCAGACTTAATTTAATGGCTTACAGGCTACTTAATACTAAAGTAATTGATCATAGTTTGTTAAACTTGTACATGTGTTTTTATTTATAGCAGACAGAAGTTTACTCAAGTTACACTCTGGGGATATTACATTGGGACAGTTTTTAAAATATTTTTGTAGGTTTTTTATCAGAGTAAATATTTAAATTTATTATGGGAATATAACACTGTGCGTTGTTGAAAGTAGTTTACAGTAGTGTAAGGCAGTATTATAATGGACAGGTATTTATACTACAACAGAGTTCAGGCACTGTACTTCCCATCTCCAGGACTCAAGTCCGGCCTGCCGGTTTCCCTGAATCTCTAACATTTATGAAGGGGTTCAGGGAAACCGGCAGGCCGGACTTGAGTCCTGGAGATGGGAAGTACATTGCCTGCACTCTGAAGGAGGGGTGTTAATGTTGCAGTTTAAAAACTGTAGTGTAAAGCACCCTTCTGGCAAGACAGTGATGGAGTGAATGATGGTGAAAGTTTTTCTTTTTCGGGCCACCCTCCCTTGGTGGGAATCGGCCAGTGTGATAATAAAAAAAAAAATTTATACTACAATGTAGTATTAAGCAATGTATGAACTTTGGGTATCTAATTTTGAAGTGTTTCGATTTAGGTAATTGGGAGATTTTTTGGTAAAGTTAAGTACTGAGTAGTTAGTGCAGAGTGAGTAGGTTGGTTTTAAGAAGAGTCTTCAGTTTATATTTAGACCGGGTTACTTTAGTATTTACTGGTAATATATTCCAAATTTTTGGGCCCTTTATGTGCATAGAGTTCTTACACCGTGTGAAAACCGTAAATACTGTAAATAGACTTATATCCATTGAGAGCTGATCAAGGGATATAAGTATATTTACAGTAATGTCTAAGAACGTCCTTTCACCACCAGGCTCGGCCTGCCGTCCTTGCAGTAGGACGGATCAGCTGTCCAGGGAACATTGTCAGTATCCCCTACCTCGATTGCTATGGCACTCGACTCACACACTTATGTCCGGAGGTCGATTCCCGGTATAGGTGGAAACATTAGGACGTGTTTCCTTAAGACACCTGCTGTCCATGTTCACCCATCAGTAAAATGGGTACCTGGATGTTAGTCGACTGGTGTGGGTCGCATCCTGGGACAAAATTGACTTAAATTGCCTGAAATGCTCAGCATAACAAGAGGCTTTCTATATAGTAGTATGTATACATGTACGTGTGGAAATCCTTGTTGGTTTAGCGCTTACTTTTTATGATAATAAAAATAATAATCCTGCCCTTCCTTCCTTCAGTACCCTTTCCGAGGACCACATTGAAAATAAGTCACTTTGTCTGACTGCTTTGGGATATTCTAGGTGAGCTACACATATGTTAAGCTGTGTATGGTAATTGCATTTATGTGTACCTGTACCTAAATTAACTTACTTGCATACACAATAACCTTGCTCAGGTAAGCATTAGCATGGATCTATTAGGGAGGTTTAGCTAGATACCTGTTTATAATAAGGAATGCTTACATGTATCGTTAGCTATTAGAGAAGCTTTTATGTCAGTTATTAGAATACATTGGTTAACTATTAAGCATAAGGTGTTGGGAGCAGAGAGAATTAAATTCCATGTTATTTTGTGCATGTCGATTGTCTTAAGTGTTGTTGTGATTGGGGACTTCAGAGAGAATACAGTGTTATTGTTACTCCGGCTTTCATTATCCCCTACAACAATCAAATCAAATCAAGTTTATTCTCTACAAGGGTTACAATGTGGGGTTTACAGGATTTGGATATTGTGTGGTTTATATGTTATAAAATACTAATTACAGAGGGGGCCACTAGGACACCTAGCATGGCAGGCTTTTGGGGCAGATTTGTTTTATTCTTAACATTAAATCCTTACAGTTAGGGTATTAAGGCTGGTGAACTAAGAACATAAGAACATAAGAAAGGGGGAACACCAGGGGGCCCTGCCCATACTAGGCAGCCCTTTTACAATTCATCCCACAAAACAAAACTTGCCCTCCCCAAATTTTATGCCCCCCAAGAAAAACTCTGATGTGAAAGTCCCACTCAAACCCAAACCCCCTCCCACTCATGTATTTTACCAACCAGATTTGAAACACCCAAAGTCCCACCTCAAAACCCAACTAGTAGACTGTTCCACCCCTCAACACCCTATTTCCAACCAATATTTTCCTTTCCCTTTTTCTAAATCAAACTTATCTATTTTAAATCCATTACGCGCGTTCCCCCTTTGGAGAGCACCTCAAGACCTTATTAATATCCCCTTTATTAATACCTATTCCACTTATACACTTCGATCAGGTCTCCCCTCATTTTTCGTCTAAAAAGTAATGTAATTTAAGAGTCTTCAATTTTTTCCCAAAAGGAAAAGATTTCTGTGCATGTATTAATTTAGCATCCTACGCTGAATGTTTTCAAACAAATTTTTAACCATTTTGTAATACGGAGACCAAACTGAGCACAAATAAAGGGTGAGCCTACTAATGATGTATAAAGCTGCGTATGCCTCGGGACTTCTGTGTTTCCCTTTCTTGATAAAACCCAGTAACATTTGCCTTATTAGTACCTTAGGCATTGCTGTCTTGGTTTAAAGGTTGCTGCTCACCATAAACCCCCAACCTTTTTCGTAATCTGTAGGGCAAAATTTCTACATCATTTAATTTATAAGTACTGAGGGTTATGGGCACTCCCAAGCATCAGAACTTGCATTTTCTACATTGAACCCATCTGCCCACTTTTCTGAACAAAATAGAGTTGTTAAATCCTCCTGAAGTTCCCTAACATCTACGTTTGAATCAATTATCCTACCTATCTTTGTGTCATCGGCGAATTTTGCTCATTATCAACTAGTAATTTCCCCCATCAAGATCATTGAATTATATAATTAGAAATAACAACGAGGCCCCAAGACTGATACCTGTGGAACGCCCACTTGTTTACAGATCCCCACTCTCGGATTTAACCCCCATTTATGGACACTCTCTCAGCTTCCTGTCAGTGAGCCATTACTCGATCCACGAGACACTTTTCCCCCCAATCCATGAGCTGCCACTTCTTTAATTAACAGTCCTATGGTGCGGAACTCAATCAAAAGCCTTACTAAAATCTAAGTAAATAATATCAAATTCTTTATTGTGGTCAACAGCCTCAAAAGCTTACTGAAGGAAAGTTAATAAATTAGTTAGACCAAGAACCGGCCATTGTGAATCCATGCTGAGTATCATTAATCAAGCTATGCTTATCGAGATGGCTTCTTATAATCTCCGCTTATAATTGACTCTAGTAATTTGCCTACAATTGAGGTCAGGCTTATTGTGGCCGTAATTTGACGGTAACGACTTGTCCCTGTTTTAAAAAATAGGAGTTACATTAGCCATCTTCCACAATATCAGAACACTACAACCTGTTTGAAGAGATAAATTAAAAATATTAGTTTAATTGGTCACAGAGTTCCATTTTGCATTACTTAAGAACCCTTGAAAAAACCTCATCAGGACTCCCGCGACTTATTTTGCTTCAGTCCTGTCTATCTGCCTCACAACCATCTCACTAGTGACTGTGATGTACATAATTTATCTTCTCTAGCCCACTGTAAAAATTAATTACTGAATATTGTTAGTGTCTTCCTGTGTAAAAACTGAGAAGAAAATAATTATTTAAAATCAAGCACATTTCATGTCTCATTTCAGTAAGGTGCCCATAGTTATTTTTAAGGGGACCTATCTTCTCTAACTTTTTGTTCTATAGACCTGGAAAAAACTTTTTTGGGTTAGTTTTAGAACTCCCTAGCAACTTTAATTTCATAGTCCCTTTTAGCTTGTTCTTATCCCCTTTTTAATGTCCCTCTTAATATGTCAATATACTGATTCATAAGATGACCCTCACCTCTTTTGATACGCCTATAAATTCCTTTCTTAAGCCTAGTAGATATTTAGCCTATTATTCATCCATTTTGGGTCCATTTCCAACATTTGATCAATTTCTTATATGGGATAAACGCTCTTTTGAGGCTGCATGTATAGTGTTACAGAAAACTGTCATATGATAGCTCTCTCGTTACCCCAGTCAAACAGATGAATAAGTGTTTCTCTAAGGCCATCGTATCTGCTAAAGCGAACATCTGGGACTGTTACTGAGTTATCGCTACTGATCGACTTCAATCAATGCTAAATGTATTGACTTGTGGTCGCTAGCACCCAGTTCCTCTGAAATTTCTAAATTATTAACAAGGGATTCATTGTTTGCCCATAACTAAGTCAAGCAGTTATTTCCCCTTGTAGGTTCTTCACAAACTGCTTCAAAAAACAATCCTAAATACTTCTAAGAAGTCCGTACATTCTAAATTCCCCAGTCAAGAAATTCCCAATCAACATGCTAAAGTTAAAGTCTCCTGAAATTACTACATTATCGGTTGCCTTGGTGGCCTTAACAATTTCCTCCCATAAGTAGTTTACCCTTGTCCCTATCAAGTTAGGGGACGGTATCATCACTCCTAAAATCAGTTTTTCATGCCCCTCTGAAATTCTAGCCAAACAGACTCTGTATGTGTTACTTCAGACTTAATACCCGTTTTTATGCAACAGTTCAACAGTTCTTATTCCTAGCACTACGGCAATTAGCATAATAAACATTGAAAGACTCTCCTTTCTCTTTACCCTTCCTGCTCATTTCTATTTTCCTACTAAACCTATTACTGTCCTTATCACCCAAGGTCCCTGGCTTTTCAATATCTATCTCGTTCTTATTATTACTAGTTTCCCTAGAACTCGTAATATTACTACACTGGGACTTCACTGTTTTCCTGCCAAAACCCATACCACTAACTATTCCTAGTTTAAAGTCCTAACTGCTCCCTCCACTGCAGTTGCCAGTGCTCCCACCCCACACCTAGATAAGTGAACCCCATCCCTAGCATACATTATAATTTGTGAGTTTAGCAATGTGAATGCTTTTTGTTTTAGCACAATACAAAGTGTCTATATTGGAGTATCATAGGCAAACTTATGACTAGTTAGGATTCATTATTTTAAGATTAAGATTAGTATTTCTATGCTTATAGTCAGTGCGTGAGTGAGTGTAATTGTGAACCACCAGGTGGTTATCATGTAGTTAGTTGTCGGGTGGGATCAGGGAGATAAAGAAATGTTTTTTTCTTTTTCTCTAACTGTAGTTTTGAAAGTGATGAGTGTGTCTTTGGGGTCTGCAGTTCTAGAGTTTTCAGGTAGGGTGTTGCCAGATTTTAGGTCCCTTTGAAATACATTGAATTTTTGTAAAGGTTTAGATCGGACTGCGACGGGGAATGTCATAGAGGATTTTTTTGTCTGGTGTTATGCCTGTGGATCCTGTCACAGCTATCAAGAAAGCGTTTTAGGTCAAGGTTAATCTGGAATTAAGGTCCTGTAGAAAATAGATGCTACAGTAGTAAGTGTGGATTTCTGAACAGGAGTAAGTTTAGATCTATGAAGATGGGGGGGGGGTGTTGCCAGGGATGGGATTTAGTGAATTAATCTGTACAGCAGCTTTTTGGTTGGGTTTATTATTGCTTTTACAGGTGTGTTGCTGCAGTTTGAACCCCAAGCACAGATAGCATAGGTGAGGTATGGATATATAAGTGATGGTATAGTGTGAGAAGGGGGGCACTTTGGCGGCATGTAATATCGTATTTGGAGAGGAATCCCCAACGTTTTGGGATACTTTTTTGATTATGTGTTGGATTATGGGTGGCTGAAATTTAGGTTGTTGTTCGAGGTATAGGCCAAGGAATTTAGCCCTCATTAGGTCTTGCCAATTAGAGTGTTTTTGTTCGATCTTACATGTTAAGTTGCCCAACACCTGCCTGCTACCAAACATAAATAGTTAGGTTTGTCAGTTTAAGTGTAAGTTTATGGCTGTCATCCAAGTTTCGATATTTTGAGACAGCTCCTCGTTAACAATGAATGTTGAAGGGTGGCTAGATTAGGGTGGAGATGAACGTAATTGTGTCCGTCAGCCAAAGAGAATGGGGTTCAGTTTGAGATATGTTTGGAAGATCATTGATGTAAATGAGGAAGAGCAGGGTCCAAGACACTTCCTTGCAGAACTCCAGTATTCAGGATGGCCGTATTGATGAGGCTTGTGTCTTTAATCGGTGCATACGATACTATTAGAAAAGTAGGATTTTGAAATATGCAAGCGCATGGCCTCTTATAACCATAGTGGTCAAGTCTTGGGATAGGATGCCGTGGTCACCGTGTCAAACGCTTTCCTTAGGTCAATAAAAATTCCTAGCGGAATATTCCTTACGTTCCAATGCTGTGTAAAGCAGGTCTTAGGATTTTAATAATTGCATCATCATTAGTGCTTTTATTTTTACCCTGAATCCAACTTGGCAAGGATTGAGTAATGTTTTGTGCCATTATAAAAGAATACAGTCTCCATGTGTCACGAGTTTTCCTCGAATATTTGGACCAGCAATGAGTAAGTTTGATATATTGGCCTATAGTTGTTTACATCTGGTAGGGTCACCCACCTTTATGTTTTTGGTGAAACCCTTACTGTCTTGATAGCTGTCGGGAAAGTACTATGAGTTTCTAGTGACTTGTTAAAAAAGGTAATGTAATAGCAAGTGAAAGGCATGGGCCGCTCGCTTGTTACGATAATGGTGGGACGTGAGAAAGTAAATTTTCCGAGTTATTTTTAAGTGACTTTATGATCGCGGTGGCTTCCGTGGGCTCAGTTGGTACAAGATAGAAGGAATTCTGGGGGGAATTCCCATCTAGTAGTCCCCCCGGCACGGGCATTGGTACGTGGGATTTGCTCGAGATTAGATCCTATGTTTGAGAGAGAAGTCGTTTCATCTTGTTTAGTTGTATCAGTGGGAGCAGTGGTGTTTTCATGAAGGTTTAGTTAGGCAATATTCTTGTTTTTTTTTCAGTTTGTGGGTCCCCAGAATCTGGGAAAGTGTTTTCCAGTTCTTTTTTATACTCCTCTTGTGTCTCAGGAATCTGCTGGAGTACATTATTTGGCTTCTTTATTACTATGATGTGAGCAACTGATGAATACAGCATTAAGAATACTTTGTGTATTTAAGCCCTGTCTAAAATTGTTTTTCATACTGGTGTTTCTTATCAATGATTTCAGATGCTGCTGGTTAGCCATGGGCAACACGAGCCGTTTATGTCGTGATCTGTTTCGTTTTTATGGGACAAATGTTTTGGTTGTATGAGTCCTAAGTATTTTTGTTAAGAAAAAATGTCTGTCCAATCGTGCAATACCGCTTGGCATTGTGAGAATTCTGTAGGCCAGTCAACAGTCCTCTAGGTCAGCTGTGAAATTCCTTACTGAGGCCTCATCATGGAGTCTAAATGAAACTTTGTTGTATTTCCAGTGGTGGCTTACTAATGCTTTTTGTTAAGAGGAAGGTTGGGTAGTGGTCAGTAGTGCTTGTACTGTGATTATCCCCTGATTTTAGGGGGGCTAGTAAATTGGTCCATATGTGGTCTATTATGGTTGCACTTTTCTCAGTCATCCTGGTTGGTTTAGTTATTGTTGGTAATGAGAAGTGTGTTTTTCATATTGTTGATGAAAACAGTTTAAATCTGATCATCTGGTAGCCAAGGTTCTTATTGAAGTCTCCAGCACTAAGAGAAGATGATGCTTGTTCATTGTCCTGTTTTTATTAATTCAAAGTTTATCTTCATCTATAAGGAGATTACAATGCTGAGTTTACCCAGAAATTTGGTTAATGTTTTGGTTTTACAATTAGTAAAATTTGTGCACATTACAGAGTGTACCACTTTAGCATGGCTAGCATTTCGGGCCTAACTTAGTTTTATTTCTTAGTGCTTGGTAGATCTCACTGAACACAAATAACCCCATCATAAAAGAGAGAAGCTTACGAAACGACGTTTCGAAAAAGCGTTATGACACAGTTGACACACGAGCATCCTACTCCACACCTTGACCACTATGGTATAAGAGGCCCATGCCTTGCATATTTCAGTGTGACCCTTTGTAAATGTCAAGTCGGACAGAAACGTCGTCGTAAGCTTCTCTCTTTTATGTGCGGGTTATTTGTGTATCGTTCCAGTCACGGAGTATTGTGCCTTTATTTTGTTATTCTCTACTCCACTGAAATTTGGGATGTTTGTGTGGGTACTCCGTAATGGCACCGATTGTTATAGGCGTCTTAAGTTCTTTACAGTAAAATTAGCAAAAATATATTCCCACTTGACTCATCACTAAAGTCAAATGGTGCTAATACAAGATAGCCTGGTTGAGTAATAGATGCAATACCACCCCAACTTGTATGGTCTGCAGTTGTTGATGATGCTGTGTATCCTGTAGTGGGTAGTTTCTGATTGTGTCCGTGCTTAATCCCAGGTCTCAGTAAGAATAATGCAGGAGAAGGGTGTCTTATAGTGACTCAAGGAGTGCAAGAGGTCATCCATAGTGTTTTTGCTTAAGGACCTGATGTGTAGTTATGAACAGATAGACACCTTGACAGTGTTTAGGATAGAGTGGTGGTCTTGTGATGCGTGTGTAATACAAGGCAGTTCTTTCCAATAAGTTTATGATTGTTGTTAGATTATGAGGTTTAGATCAGGTCCAACGTGAACACATCATGTCATCTTTTAGGTTTAAATAGCGGTGTTATATCCTGTATTATGTGGTGAGGTTCTAATACTGTTTCTGTAGTGGTGGGGAAGTTTTGGACAAGTATATAGCTCAAAGCACTTTGGTCATAATAGAGTATAGGTCACAGCTAATCAACATAATGTAGTTGATTTTTGTCTGTGTTGGGCTAGAATGAGCTAAATTACAACTAGCCTAATAAACTAATACTATAAAAAACAAACAAATTAAACAAGATGGCACCAGACTACTCTTTTAATTGCACTAGAGGTCTATATAATGAATTTGGGTGTGTCTTGTATTGAGCTAGAATGAGCTAAAGTACTACTAGGTATTAAACTTATAATAAAAAAATACAAAATAAAATGGTACTTGCAATTGCACTAAGGTCTGATAAAGTTGTTAACAAGAACAAGAGTATAACTAGATTTAAACTGACAAAATAAAATTGACAAATTAAAGTACCAAAAGAATAATAAATAAAAAATAAAAATGGCAATGACTTGGTTATAAGTATGATAGTAAGATGTACACAGGTACACAGGTACACAGGTACACAGGTACACAAATTTCAGTAGGACTTACTATTAGTCAACAAGAAAGAGTTAGTCTCAGATAAAACGTTTTCTTTTATGCTTGCATAACTCAAGTCAATGAAAGAACACGGTTCAGTGTATAAAATGAATGCTAAATTTTTGTCGTCTAAGTAAGTTTATTTAGGTATTTAGGTATGTGTAGGGAACCTAGGATAACCCAGAAATGTCAGAGTGACCTTTTCCATTGGGGTTTTTGTGTTAATTATTATTTATATTTAAAAATTGTTAAGTATCTTAACCATGTGAAAATATATACTAGGGATATTTTTTAGATTTTGCCACCGAAGTTGCTAGTTTATTGTGCACCTGTTGTGATAGAAACACAGGCCTTATCTCTAGGCTTTATTGAACATAGAATCTTCATAGTACTTCTGCAACAACAAAATATAATGACTAGTACATCTAATAATGGCTTCTACAGGGATGGTGATGTCTTGCATATGTCAAGAGAAAAGTTATAACTACAGGCCACATATTTAAACTCACCATGTAATATCCGCATCCGCTGATATAATGGATAAAGTAAGGGAGTATCACACACCATGTTTTGGTGCCCTGACATACACCAAACTGTTGTTTGTTGTTAAGGGCCCTCTAGAGTGGATGCAGTATTATCCTGCAGCTGCTCCCCACAGGACCATATCACTACAATCGTCCCCCTTCTAAAATATCAGAGACAGTCATCTCCCAAACTGATTAGGTGGTCGACGTACACGTCCCGCCTTACGTAGCCCTGAGCCTCTTCCCAGGTTCGATATTTTCCAGCGGGGTTTTGATAACTGCTGGAGCAGAATTCCTCTATTTCCATAGGGGTATTCTCAAGGGCTTTCCCAGGGGAAAAAACGAAGCATCTTCAGATCTATTGGTGTATCTTGAGATTCCCACACTAATAGGGATTTCAACTGGGGCTAAATGTCTTGTAGATAACTGTCAGTCTCTTCAACCATTTTGGTAAGCCCGAATGTTGGGCATAATGTGGATTTAGCTTGCAGAGCTCTACCGTCTTCACTAAAGGATCCGTCTTGTTTCATCCTACGGTGACTCTTCAGGAGAACGGTCCAGGATACATAACCAAGTGGCACGGAGTGCCCCGTAAAGGAACGACGTGAATAGTTGAGGAGCTTTCATGAGGGGATGCATTATTAGCTGTGCACAGCAGTGATTCTAATAGAGTGAGAGCATCAGGCATGACAGTTTGCCAGTGATGAACAGGAAGATTGCGCGACTTTAATGTCCATTGTAACTGCCGTCCCTATAGTAACCATTGAACCGCTCCCACTTGACCATTGCCTTGAGGGTTGAGCTTTGTTGTTCTCTGGCAGGCAATACCTTTGTTTCTAGCCAAAAAATCCTGAAGTTCGTTTTTACTCCATGAAACAGATCCCCTGGTCTGAATGGATATAAGCTGGCATACGCAAAAATAGGAACAACTGTGGAAAGACAACTAATTAACAGTTGAAGCAGCCATATTTGCACAGGGGAATAAAAAAACAAGGGAAACCCATTGAATATTCATCTACTATGTTAAGGAAATAACCATATTCTGGATTTGTGCTTGGTTAGAGGTCCTTTGAAATCTATATTCAATCTTTCGAAAGCTGGGTGGATTTTATGAGATGAGTCCTTCTCTGGCGATGAATAATTTGGCTGCACTCTTGCACATACACTGCACTGCTCTGATCACTTGTCGCAACATCTTCCACTGAGTAGGTGGCACTGTTCTTCTGATTTGACAAAGTGGTAGCAGGCGTGTAACTCCTGGGTTGACACAAAGCCTTGTGGAGACTGAGAGTGATTGCAAATCATGACATGCTGCCCAACAGTGGGACCTAGAGAATGCATCAGGAGAAGGTTCTCTTGACGCCGGTCGGTACGAAGAATCAAAGTCATAACACTATAGTTCCATCACCTCCAGCGTAATATCTTGTCATTCTTTAATCCTACTTTTGTGCCTCTTGTCGAACATATACATCACGACCGTTGGTCAGTCCTATGGTGAAAATGTCCTTCCAGTTAATCATGCCTCCCAGTGGCGAACTGCTTCTATGATGCCTGGGCTTCCTTTTCTTCAGCAGCATAACATTTCTCGATCCTTGAAAATTCTCGAAAAAGAAAGCTACTGGTCGTCCCTGCCTGAAGATAAGACTGCAGCAATGGCAATGTCCAGATGCATCCGTTTCCACTTCGAATGGTAGGGACTCATCAATGGCTTGAACTACTGAGATTTTCAATGTCCTGTTTTGAGAGTATGGAAAGCGGCTTCTGCTTCCTTAGGTCACAGGAATGTGGTAGCACTCAAATGGGCGGAACTTTACTTGAATAGTTGTAGATCACACATTGTGATAATAAGTCAAAGAGACCAAGAGTTCATCGGAGTGACTTTTTGTCTTGAGGCATTGGACGTTCCGTAGAGGTCGTAGTCGTTCAGGTCTGGGAATATTGAACCTCCTCCAACTACATAACCAAGGATGCTAAGCCTTTTAGTTTTGAAAAAGTGCACTTTTCTTTTATTTCCTCATCGTAAACTGATATTTCTTTCCTTGGCGGCTTCCAAATACTTAATCAAGGTTTCATCATTTTCCTCACTGGGTCTGCCTCAAATGGTAAACATATCTAAATACGCGTAAGGTTCCCATGAGTTGACTCTTCCTGAATGAGTGAATCCATAATTCATGGAAAGCAGGCTACCCCATTGGTGACCTCCAAAAGGAACTCTGGTAAACACAGATACAGGCCATCAACTAGCCTGAACGCTGTGTAATGGTTTATCCTTCATTCTCCTTACTAGGGACTTGATGAGTAGGCAATAACTGCAGATCAATTGTGCTAAAACACGTAGTACTTGAGCAATTTTGGTTTCACTGTCTATCGCCAATTCGGTAAAGGTAGAGGGTACCCATCAAGAAGTGTAAAATTTGTTGATTGTGTCCTCACAGAGTAATCGATAGCCAGACCTCCGTTTTCCTATAACCATCTTAACTAACAACAACCTGTGCACGCCAAGGAATCACTCGGTTCTATAATACCCCTCCTTCAGCAGCCTCTAGTTCTCTTCTCAATGAACAATCAGATCCTCATAGAATAGCACGGCGTGACTTAGCTGATATAGGATGGCAATCCGCGGTAAGATTTGCAAACAGCTTTGGTGGGTCTACCCTAAAGTGCTAAGCTCCACTTAGACAACCAAGAGGAGGCAGTTCACCTCCATAATGTTTAAGGTGACACTACCATTGCAGCTTCTGAAAGTCCTGACCTAAGGATACATCAGAGCACAGATTTGTGGCAGAATAGCTAAATGTACATCTCTTTGATTAATCTCTATTCCCAGTAACTACTGAGATTTTACCATTACAAAACCTAAGTTCCTGAATAAGAGACGATGTTGATGCCTTATGGAAACGGTACTATGAATAGATGTAGAGTCAAGGAGAGCCGTTTAACTAAGTCAAGGTTGATGAAACTCTCTGAGAGCTGCCACTATCAAATAAGAACATCTACTTCTGTTACCTTTGATGATTACTATTCACGAACTGCCCTTTGAACAGTGAATTTGGAGTAGCCGCAGAATCACTGTTGCTAGTAGTCGCATGATCACTGGAAATTGTGAGGCACTACTCTTGTTGATGACATTAGCAACGACATACTTTAGAAATGACCTTTCTTGTGCAATTCTGGCACATTGGCTTCACAGCAGACAGCTTGGACGTGGGATGTCTTGAAAAACCACAAAAGAAACACACCGTACCTGCTGCTGCTGTCACTGAGGCAGTTCCCGCAGTAACTTCATTGCAAGATACGGTTGGTCAGGAATTGCAGCACCTATACCACTCGAGAAGGCCGAGTGGTACTGGTATATTACTTCAAATCTTCTGGGCTGAATCTAGAGCTCTTGCCCTGGTCAAAGCAGCGGCTAAGTCGAGTCAGTTTTACATTCATCCAATAAAACGCTGCCTTATTATTGGTGATTGCAGGCCAACTGATAAAAGCATCCCTGTGGACTCTTCACAATACTGATTCACCGTCACTGCTTGGAAGTGACAGTCCTTACCTAAAATTTTCAGTGCTTGAAGTAGTCCTCTAAGGACTCATCAATCTGCTGGCGCGAGGTGCAAGGCGATAGCGTGCAAAGATTTCTTTGTAGGTTTAAATAATACGAACTTGACGGTTTATGATAGCATCTTCGTAGGTATTACACACCAGAAATAGCCTCATATATCTTAGGTGACACAAAATTGATGAAGGGGTATTTGTGAGAGTATGTAGATCATATGGGGCAGACTTAGTTTAGCTAGATCTTCTTTAGGA
This sequence comes from Cherax quadricarinatus, assembly GCF_026875155.1. NCBI lineage: Eukaryota > Metazoa > Arthropoda > Malacostraca > Decapoda > Parastacidae > Cherax > Cherax quadricarinatus. Next base: position 21,546 of record NW_026504916.1, read on the forward strand.
AGGGCTTCCAATAAGTTTTCGAAAGTCTTAAAACCAGTGCTTCCATTCCTGAGCAGCCGTTGATAAGCTGGGGTCACAGTCTAAGTCTAGCCTCTCAGTTTCAGTAAACGCTCCATGTTGTGACGTTGTCTATGCGCAGGATCACCACCGGTATTATGAATATATAGTAGCCCAGGATTCTATGTGAGCAATAAATTGGTTGTGATAGAAAACACAGGCCTTATCTCTAGGCTTTATTGAACATAGAATCTTCATAGTACTTCTTGCAACAACAAATATATAATGACTCAAGTACATCAATATGGCTTCTATCATAGGCGATGGTGATGTCTTGCATATGTCAAGGAGAAAAGTTATAACTACAGGCCACATATTTAAACTCACCATGTAATCTGCATCGCTGATAAATGGATAAAGTAGGAGAGAAACACACACCAGTGTTTGGTGCCTGCATGACACACACCAAACTGGTTTGTTGTTAAGGCCCTCCTAGAAGTGGTGTGCAGTATTACTCTGCTGCTGCTACCCCACAGGACCAGTATCACTACAGCACCCCATATCCATCCTGTGGACGGTAGCGCGAGAGCATATGGATATACAAAAGGCCTAGGAACTAGGCCCCAAAGGGTTAACAGGAAACAGTATGGATTTATATCACTACATATCTATACTATAGTTTCACTTAACTTGTTAGACAGAAGTCAAATTTAGAAATGTGGCTTAGTATATCTGGTATCTTATTTTCATTAATAAGATATCTTGACATGTCACATAGGTTATTATACTGTCTATCTCTGTATTCCTCAATAAGTGGACAATTAAGCACATAATGTTCAAGACAGTGACCATATGCCTGATCACATAATTTACATTAAAATTAGTTATTTTCATACAAGAAATCACTGTCCTCCCTTTCTGTAGCCTTATTCATGAGGTACATTTTGGCTCTTCTTGAACTGGCTTATGCTATGACGGGCTTTGACATGTGCAGGCAGTCTATTCCACTCTTTTATTACTGAATAGAAAAATATCTTTGAAACCTGACCACTGACTCTAGGTACTGCAAAACTGTTTTTCCTTCTCCTAGTTATGCTTTTAGCCTGTCAGCTATGAGTATAGCTGATGGTGTTGACGTAGATGATGGTGAAGGCAGATTTTGAAAACATATTTTTGTAAACAGGCTCGTCGGAAAAAGAAACGAGCTGTCCAGAGAAAGCTTGCCTGAAAGCAATACAGTGGGGGCGCACACCCTCCCAAAGCTGTTCAGGTTGATTTCCCTAACAACACTGAACAAGAGACCAAGTTTTAACTTGGTTTTTCGAAGCTAGTGTAGACAATCATGAGAAATACGATCAAGTTTGTCCGCGATGAGGATAACTACGTCTTTGTGCCTAATTGATTCAGCATTTATAGACAAACTTCTCACTCACGAATTGCTCAACATCAACTCCGAGCTGCCCCACAAGGGCACCTAATGTGCTTATTGTCATCTAACAACGTCCCAACAAGCACTTGAATCCTCAATATCTGGCGTCAGAGCAAGTTACAAGCCCTCGTCGACTTTCCAACGGTCTGGATATAAGCTGAGTGACTGGCCAGGGGACTCTTGCCACGCTATATTCACTCCCGTGCAGCCCCTCAACAGACGCATTACATTGCATTGTACAGACCTCCTCAACGTCGATGTTATATAGTGTCACGCTGGAGGGCCAACATCGCCAGGAAATGCCCATCTAAGTCACACTGGTGTGCAGTGTGTGCCAATGCTCAGCATTCCCCTATCTGAACGGTGTTATGCTATGATCAAACACGAACATACAACTGTTGCTAAACAATGTATCAAATGTAAGACCTCAGGAGTCACAGCAGCTCATTGCTGCGACTGGCGCAGTGTGAGGCTGATCGCATCGTTCGGGGGGGAGGGGGCCAACCGCATCTTCACCCTGTACCCCCTCATAATGGCCCCCCAGACTAACCAGTACCTCGGTCTGAATACTGGCTTCATGCCTGCCCTCAGACAATGGGGTTGTGCACCTCACCTGGGAGCACGTCAACAGACCTCCATCACGTCGGCTGTCAATACCAGCCTAGCTGATCAGCTGACAGCAGCCAAATAGCTCCAGCTGACCGGCACTTCACGTCTCCAGATGTTCCAAGTCTGCTCCTTTGGTATAAACCTGATGTGCGCGCATAAAAGAACTGGACACACAACAATCAATTTCTCCTGAAACAACACAACTGAACAACACAAGGAAGATGTGTAGAGTGTACCAATAACAAGATTGTCACAATTTGTGAAAGCAAGTGTAATGCTGCGAACAAGGTGGCGGTGTGTTCTATTTAATTTACAGTATTGACGAATATAATACTTGTGTTGAGGAACTGTAAGTAGCATCATAAACGCAGGCTAATGGTGTCAAGATGTTAGTAAATAGTGAAGACCGTAATATAAGTGGTGGTGAAGAGTGTGATGAGGGCAATGGTGTCTATAATGTTAGTAATAGTGATTGACATTAATTTAAGTGGTGGTGATAGAGTGTGATGAGAGGCGGTGGGTCTTAATTTAGTATGGAAAATTTTCTAGGGTGCTTACCTGTATGTACCTCAACATTATATACATACCAGTAATCTCATTGGGTGACACCATATTGTTACCGTAGTCACCCCGTGTAGACAATGTGAGAAAAACTTAACCACCCCTGGCGCGGCAGAGTGGTTCCCTTCGACCTCACATCTTATCCATATAATCCGAGACCAGTATGGATTGGATAGCAACCCCACAATGTACGGTGCTACTTATTATTTGTGGACTGTATTAGGATTAATATTAGTTTCCTGAATGAAGGGGGGGTAGGTTACACATGGATATATCCATCAAGGAAAACCACTTACATAATCTCTCCATTTACCAGATATTCTCTGGTGGTCACTTAGTAGCTGGATCAACTCATAACCTATCAAATACAACATACCTAACTGGCCAGTATCAGTCCTGCTATAACTAGAAGGTTACTTAACTGTGGTGATTGATACTCCTTATTTCCCCATTCACCATCTCATTTCGTCGATGTTCTGCTACACCACACGGTTCTCCATTCAGCAGGACGAGGTATCCGTCGGTTTGTCCCGGTTTAGAAGTCGTGATTCCATAAAGCTTCATTATCCTCGGTGACGAATCACACATTCACTGCCTGGAACAGGGCGATCTATTTTCACTCCTCGCATTCTCTTTTTAACTCCAATGTTATTATCACTGATTACATTACCATTCACAAGACATTAACCTCTCATAATTATTATACACATTAAGAGTCACTCCATTAAGATCTGAGGCCGATGAGCGAAGATTAACACACGGGTATTTCCCCTGGACACACACCATGGCGTGCACCAGTCAAGCACCCCCGTCCAACCATTATTCACTAATTTTAATACCACCTTTTACGGTGGTCCCGTAAAATACGTCCCTCACTCTTCACCCAGGAACAGTTACGACACTCCTATTATGAATGAGGCCTATATTAATCCTTAGCACCGCGAATGCCAATTTCGTGCTTCCATGCTTTCCCAGCCTCCTCACTCACATTCAAAACACTCCCGCCTGCCCCATGGCCGAGTCCCCCTAACCCCGCGCACATCCGCGCATGCGCAAAGGGATTCTTGGTTCTACCCTATTGTCAAATACATTTTTGACTCATATTGACACATTAAACACCTATTAGGCGCTATAGCTTCGGAAAATCAAAAATTTTCCACACTGGCGGCCGGGCGGAGGTCCGTTGCTAGAACAACTTTACATAATGTGGAGTAACAAATTTTCCATTTCACTTCACTGGCCACGCCTGGCTTGGGAACTCCAACATTGATATTTACATAATCACCCATTATTCTTTCCACCTGTTAACTCCTCAAGTAGGCTCCATCCAAAGCACACTCAAGGCCTCCAGTCTTCGGTATTAACAATTTTCCCTCATTATTGTAAGGTACGACACACAAGTCTAGCTCTCGGGGCTATGTTGGGCATACTGGAATTATGAGACTTTAACAATAACAAGTCTCTCTCAGTATCCCAAGTCACCCCAGCACCTTACTGCATTATTTCATTAACCACCTTCACATATCCTCATTAGTTCCTCTTCAGTTACGTCACACCCGGAAATTGTCCCACATAAGATTATTTACCCCGATTACTTCGCTCAGTGGACCACCTGTGCACTTAAGTGTGCATTTTATCGTCGCCTGAAGTAAGAACAATTTATTATTTAACTGTTTATTAATTATATCATTATAAGCAGTCAACAATTTGGTGTCTTGCTCAGTTCGCAGAGCTGGGCCCTTTAACTGTCCATACGCCATCCTATAATTAGTAGGTAATTCTGGACGTCGAGCTTCCACGGAAGTCGCACCCAGTAATGCCCAGATTCACATTTAACATCCTTCAGGTATTGTTCCTGAGTAAAGGAATCATTTGGACTTTCCTCATTTATATTAATCCCTATGCTGTCCAGCTCCCACAAATTAGACTGGTTCAACATCATTCTCGATAGAAGAATACTTGTACTGGGTTGACCTTTTATGAGCAAGACACCGTGACTGTATTCACTACTTCTAGTCATTATTACTAGGCGGTAGTCTGCCATATATTACATGGCCCGTACCAGTGTTGAGGAGAGTGACGCCGCATGGTTTTGGATTTATGCCCTTTATCCTGAATTATTACATCCAACACCGGCAAGGCTACCTCAGCTAGGCCATCATTATTGCCATTAGCTGCAACCTTTACATCAGTCACTGTAGTGTCAGGGTTATTAACATTATCATTATGGTCACCATTATTATAAGAATCACATACAACCCTGCACATAACTGTATGGTGCCTTCCCTTGTTGCATTGATAGCAACTGTTCAATTTGGTATGACAATCCTTTACATTATGATTGTCTAGACATCTGTTTAAATCTGTCAAGTTCTTTCATTCTTTCCCACTTTAATATCCCAATGAATTATAGGCATTACAATTTTTAGTGAAATGAGTACCCTGGCAGAAGAGGCAGTCTCTCTTTTCCTTGCCTGACCTCTTATTAACTGGGTTTTACACTTACTGAGGTACTTATTCCTCTTACCTTGATGTGAGGAACCACTATTACTGATTCCTGACTTGATATGTGCCTATTTAACTCTTAACTATGATTTATTACCACTGGGATTATTTTCCCTTTTGAGACTTGACAGATACTTCAGAGTCATTATGTGTTATATCCTTAGAACTGTTTGGCTGACTGGTCTGCAATTGAACAATTAATTCCTGCCGACCTAGTCTGATTTCCTCCAGACCGTACTCTGGAGGTTTTGGCAAACCCACCCTTTGCATTAATAGGTTGACCAACTGCCTGGCTTACACCCTTTAATTTATTCAAAGCCTTACTTTTACAAGACAGTTTTTCTTCCAATTCGTAATGTTGATTAATTAAAACATTCATTTCCATTCCATCTGCACAATTCTCCAGCAGATCTCTTTCACAGTCTTTAAACCACAATTTGTACCCAAACAAATCTACTCTCTAAAACATCTAAATATAACTTTAATTCATTAAGGTTCACGGTTCTTTGATTCACTAAATCAAATGCCTTCGTCACATGGCTTTTAATAGCCTGTAATGATGCTTTCATTACTCTAAAATTCACGGACTTGTCAGCCACATTAACTCCATTAGATCCAGTCATGGTTAGAGAATTATTAATCACTGATTATACAACTTAAGTAGGCGCCTTTAATGAGTAATTCTTGCACTTTACTCTTGTATAAATCCTAGCCACCATGTGCTAGCAATTAATTGGGCTATTATCATCCATCACACGATCGATTAAACTTGTGCACCCTACACCCACTTCCTTCAATCAGTCACTTAATTATTAAGTAATTAATTCAATTAATTTTTTCACTGATTGCATCCGGTTCGAAGGACCAACGGGCAGATATGGAAAATTTTCTAGGGTGCTTACCTGTATGTACCTCAACATTATATACATACAGTAATCTCATTGGGAGACAACCATATTGTTTTACCGTAGTCACCCCGTGTAGACATGTGAGAAAACTTAACCACCCCTGGTCCACAAGTGGTCCCCTCGACCTCACATCTATCCCTA
>NW_026504917.1:0-18592 GCF_026875155.1 Cherax quadricarinatus
CGGGAGAATCTCAAATTTTAAACCCTTGTCTTCAAAAACCCATGAAAACCCCTAAAAAAAACCCCAAAAAGTACATTTTAACCCAAAGGCAAGGCAGGCTCCTGTGCACACCCCCAGCATTAATGCATTTTATCATGCCTAGGTTCCCGGCCTCTTGTGCCAAGTTTGAAGGTGCTGTGATTTATGTGTCAATCTGTGGCACTGACGCTGATCCTGCTGACGAAAAGCTATGTGCTGACAATGCAAGGACGAAATCACTTTCCCAAAGATTAAGCTTTATCCTAAAGAGCATGAGGGTTAACAACACCCATTTAAATTTTTTTATAACAACAGGTTTAATAGGAGGTTCCATGCTATGTCGGTATGATTTTTGAGTAATTATTATCATTGTCTAAGTGTGATTAACAGACTCGCTACAGATGAGATTATGTTGTTTTTTCCCTCAAATCACACTGCAAACTGCCTGACTTATTTAGAAGACTGGGTTAAACTTATCATAGTGGTATACACTCACTAAGGCCAGAGCCCCACAAAGAAAGGGGGAAAGGACCCATGTGCTAGAGATGTGTCAGTACTTTTGGCATTGATAGTTCATGCCTTTAGGGGCAGGGGTGGCTCTTTTGGAAGGGGGCTAGGGGACTCTCCGTTTGCAGAGTAAGTACACAGTTTGCCAATACTGATGGTAAATTTTAGGCGGGATACCAATACCGTACTGGTACTTTTCCTATACTGTATTTTATTTTTAAAATTATGGTAACTATGTTTGTTATATAAAAGAATGCTTATTGCTCAGTAGGTTTTAAATAACCCAGGAATGTTAAATATTAAATAACTCAATTTCTCTGATATGCCATGTCATTGTTCATTACTAATTACAGGCTCCCCCATGCTGCTTACAAATTAAAAAAAATATCTGAATCTGTATACATAATATTGGTGAAGACATGATAAAAAATCAATTATAAATTATAAAAGTAAATAATTTCCAGTTTATATTAACCCCTTTTACTGTTTTGGTCATATATATACATTTACAAGCCACCATTTTTGACGTGTATATACTCATAAATTCTAGCAGTTCAAATCAAGCAGGAGAAAGCTGGTAGGCCCACATGTGAGAGAATGGGTCTGTGTGGTCAGTGTTTACCATATAAAAAAAATCCTGCAGCACACAGTGCATAATGAGAAAAAAAACTTACTGTTTTTTTTTTAATTAAAATGCCGACTTTGTGGTCTATTTTCGTATAGTATTTATGGTTTATTCTTGCATTCTTGGTCTCATTTGATAGAATGGAAAACATATTATAGAAATAGAGTGATTTGATTGGTTTTACTATGAAAAGAACCTGAAATGGAGCTCAAAGTAGGGGAAATGTTTGATTTTTGCCGATGTTCAAAAGTAACAAATGATGTCATTTTCCAATAAATGTCCAGGTAGCCATTCTAATATCCCAGTCATGAATGGATTGACATTATTTATACAATTATTACAATATTGCAGCAGTCTGCATAACAGAAAATCTTGTTTTTTGTTTGAATAAAAATTCAAAATAGAAAGCAAGAGAAATATTAGAGGGGCCTGGAGATGTGACTGATGAACAACAAAAATGTTTTTTTAAAGAGCCAGGAATGTCTGCATTGTTCATTCTGGACCTTACTTTAAAATTTGTCATATTTTTTAAATTTTTTTGTGAAATTGGCCAAATTGCAAATTTTCGACTACGTTATTGGGTAGTTAAAATCAGTAAAGGGGCAAAAAGCCCACTTAAGACTACTTAAGTCTAACAGGTGAAAAGTGTACTAGTAGTGGTTACCAATGTTTTGCTATGGTGGTGCCAAAACTGGCAGCCTTTGAAGTTTCTCCTTACTGTTGTTATTTCTATTATATTGTATTATTATTATTAAATTTTAATAATATTAGTATTAGTAGTAGTATGTTGTATGTGGTGCGGGGCTCTTTATCTAGGGAATTGGATCTGTGCTCCAGGTCCTATATTAAAAATAAATAATATTTTATTATTATTATTTTATACTTACGTACTAATAATAATTATAATAAAAATTACGTATAATATAGTAATACTATAGTATAATAATAAAATAATATAATTATATTATAATATAATAATCGTATAAAATAATTTTAATGTAATAAATTTTATTATAATAAATATGATATTCTACGTAGTAGGTTGGTAAACAGCAACCGCCCAGGGAGGTACTACCGTCCTGCCAAGTGAGTGTAAAATGAAAGCCTGTATTGTTTTTACATGATGGTAAAAGGGTTGCTGGTGTCTTTTGTCTGTCTATAAGCATGCAAGATTTCAGGTACATCTTGCACTTTCTGCTTACACTTAGGTCAACTAACATACTTTACAAGCAATACAGGGACCCCCGGTTAAAGATATTTTTTTTTATTCCGAAGTATGTTAGGGGCCCTACTGACCGAATTTTTCCCATAAGGAAAATTGGAAATAGATTTGCCCATTTCAGACCCCCAAACATACACGTCAAAAGCCTTACTAAATCACTTAATAATTGGGGCGCATTGGGAGGTGTCGTTTAAACGGGGGTCCACTGTTATACACACCCCTCTGGGGTTTTTTTCTATTTTCTTTTCCCCTTTTTTCTTGTTTTTTTTTCTTATCTCCTGGGAAGTGGAACAGAATTTTCCCTCCGTAAGCCATGGGGTTTCGTAAGGGGAAATTTAAAAAATCCCGGGAGAAAGGGGGCTAGAAACCCCCTTCTCCTATATATATTACTAAATAAAAGGAGAAACTTTGTTTTTTTTTTTGGGCCACCCCCTCGGTGGGATACGGCTTGTTTTGAAAAAAAGAAAGAATATGATGATTGTAAAGTACAATAATAATGTAAAAATAATTAAATAAAATTTAAATAATTACTACTGTGACGCGTATAATTTTTTGACAAAACCACAATGGCCCCAGGACATTGCTTACGGAGCTACCCTTGCGGGAAAGGAATTTTCATATTTCCTTTGTTTCGTGCATTTTAATTCGCCGATTTTTTCTAACCATGGGCCCAAAGGGGAAGCAAGTGAAAAGGGACGTGCCGAGAAGGAAAACAGGATGTTTTTAGGAATTAAAGAAATGATAAAAAAGCACAGACTAGGTAAAGGGGTTGAAGCTTGTGATTTGGTACAAGCACCCCCCTCTCTAAGCACCAGGGTTTAGCGCTTCCCCCATGTTTAAAATATAAAAATCTATATATGTACAAAACTAAAGAGGAGTTTTAAAAAGGCCATAGCCCCAAAAAAGGGGCATTAAGTTTTTAAAGCATGGACCCTGTCAATTAAAAAAAGGTAAAGCTGCTGTTGACAGGTTTTGGTGGGAAACAGCTCACAAAAGATACATAGTGTAGTGAGAAAACATAAAAATTGTACATAGCAGTTTTAAGAAAAAGTAAACTCCTGACGGATATGCCGCTCTGCATTTTTTCTCCGGGTATGTAAATGTTGTTTGTACCCCAGATCTAATTCCTTGCCTCCCGACAACCGTTGTCTTTTAACCCTCTGCGTTTTCATAGCGAGGAAGCGCACCACTCCCGGGAAAAAAACCTCCTCCCCCACCGCCCTGTAATGACATTTCTATTCATTCAGAGTGATATCGGGTTTTCTATTATTTTTTTGTTTTTATGTTAGAGAATTTGCAGATAAATAAACCATGGTTTGATATTGGGGTTTATTTTTATGCCTCCGAGAGCAGGAAATTTCAGCTGGAAAAATTAATTCATTTTAAATTTTAATTTTAAAAATGAGGAAAAATTGACCCAGCATAGAACAAACCAGGATATGAAAAGTCCACTGAACGGTTAAGTTCGAAACCCCCAAGGTTCACTGTATTTCTTGCTTATAAATTACATTTTTTCATGTGAATAATGTGGTGGCTTCTCCTTACCTCACACCACAAATATAGGGCTTCTCTCAGTGCCCTTATTACCCAACAAAAACACTACCAACCATATTTCCCCTGTCATGACATATTTTATTCATTCTAGATATAATCTTTTTTTCTTTGTTTTTAAATTTTGTTTTTATGTCATTTAGCTGAATTTTTATAGGTAAAAAAACCCCAAAAGAAGATTTTAGATCATATTGAAGCATAAAACTCGCTTCCCTCTCGCCTCCCTCTCCCCCCTACCTGCGCCATACACCAAAAAGAGCTTCAAAAAGGTAAATGTAGTTAAACTTCTTTTATCCATTTTATTAGTGTTTTATATTCTTTTGTCATTGTTTTCTGAAATTAAAATTGTATTAATTTTTTAAAAAAAAAATTTTTTGTTAATACCTTTGGGTGTCTGAAAGGTTTAAAAGGGGTTTTCCATATTTCTTATGGGGAATTTTGGTTTCACCGTCGTGAATTTGCCTTTCAACGACTCTCTGGAAGGATTAATCACGAAACTCAGGGTCCCCCGTATTTAGTGTACCTGTACCAAATATATTTTCCCATGTGCTATGTCAGGTATTTGTTTAAAACCCACGATCTTCTACCCGTTTTAAAACATAGAGTTAATTTTCCTGAAAACCCATGTTAGGAAAAATCGTTTTAGATGAACTGAAGAACTTGGGGGAACAAACCGGGTCCTCACTGATTACACCTCCTCGGGGCCCCCTTCTGGACGGGGCGTCCGTCTTTAAAAGGGGCCAGCTTTGAGGGGGGCTCACTTTCATCGTCTCTCCGGGGCTTTCCCCCGTTCGTCCCCCGGGGTTCCGGGGGGAAAATGATGTGCCTCTGACAGGAAGGCCCTTTGGGAAACAGGGGGGGCAGGGTGGCGTCCCAAACCCTCTTGGACTCGGCTTTGGGTTACGAAGGCGACCCTTTTTGTCCGAACCCTCCCCAAAGAAAAAATGTGCACCGGGGCTTTATTCTGTTCTCTTTTCTTGTGTACCTCTGCCAGTCAGGCATGGGGTTTTTCCACCCCTTTTGGGGATCATTTTTCTGTAAGTTTTTTCCCCCCTGCTGGGGAAGGACGGCTCCATTTTACCCCAGGAAAAGGCTGAGTCTTTTGAAAATTTTCTTCGGTCCTATGTTTTTCCCCCTCCTCCTCCTCCCCCTAACCCTCTAAGATGATAAAAAGGGGGGCCCTTTGCCCCCTGCTTACCCAAGGTTCCTGCCAGGTGCTGGCATCCCCCTTTAGCTCCCATGAACTGCAGCGGGCACTTTCCCATTTTTTTCTCGCTCTTCTCCAGGGGAGGAAAACCCAAAACCTTGTTCTCTACCCCCCTCCTGTCAGAACTATGTTTGGGGTTTTTCAGTACCAGCGGGTTCTACGGGGGTCTTCCGATGTGTGAAGCGCTCTTTTCGGGTTTTCGATGATGCCCAAGAGTTTTTACCAGCCCTTTGTTTTTACTGCCCTGCTTGGGTAAGGTGTGGAACGTGGTGGTCCCCATCTCCTAGGGGGGACTGGGAACATGGCCTCCTGCCTGTAACCAGAGTGCTTCCGAAAAGGTCATCCCCCCCGACCCTTTGCTTCAATTTACGCAGCTCGTGCACACTTCATTTGAATCGAATTTTCCTTTGGGGTTTCATTTTTAGATTTAGCAAGCATTTGATTCTGCATCACACACGGCAATTGTTTTCAAGTGGCCCGCAGGGGCTCAAGCCCCCCCTCGCGGGGTTTGTGCAATTTTTTGCAAGGAGGACCTTTGTGTTGTAGTGGGTGGCTCTTGTCCTCGCCCCACCTGTATACCAGGGAGTGCCCCAGGGATCTGTTTTCCCCCACTCCTTTTCTCTGTCTTATTTTTGGGATCTCCCTTCCATCCAGGAGTGAAACCCCTGATTATCGATGTTTGGGGCCCTTTAGGTGCATGCCCCGGCTTTACTGACAGAGAGGAAAAAAACTTCACGGGGCCTGCAACGCATAACCTCGGCTGCCCCCTGGGTTTGGAGGTTATGACCCCCAAGTCCAAGCTCTTGGCTTTACTAACACCGACCCCCCCACTCTTCCATGATTCTTTGAATAGAGCCCCCCTTTGGGTCTCCTCTAATTTTGGGTTTGGGATCACCTTAGATGCCCATTCTTGAAAAGGAAAAAACACTGGGGCCCCCCTCCCCCCTTGGTGCATGTCGCACTGCACTGTGCCCCGGATCTCTGGCCCCAAGGGGGGGGCGGATCGAGACCTTCCTTTGGGTTTTCATACACTATGGTTTCGCACAAGCTCACTTATGCGAGTGAGGTATATGCCAGCTTCCCCTCCTTTCTTCATTGCTTAGATATTCCCAAATTTCAGCCATCCGTAGTATCGGTGCATTCCCCCCCACCCCCATTGCAGCCTTTGGGCGGTTTTTGGGGTAGCCTCCTCGTGGTGGGACAGTGAGGGCTGTTTTTGACTCCATCAAAATTTCCCCTCTGCCTTTTTACTCACCCTTGCTGCCCCTCTCCCAAAGGGGGGGAGACAGCCTCTGTCCCCCCCGTTTGGTTCCTTCCCTTTTTAGCCAGGGCCCACGTTCCCTGACCTACCTTACACTTTTCCCGCGCTTGTGAGACTCCCTCCCCTCTCCACTCTCCTGTTTCCCCCTCTGGACCGGCGATACATTCACCTGGTTTGGGACTGCAGGAAAGGGAAACCCCCCCATTAGTTGCATCCCTTTGAAGAGTTTCCCTCTGTTTTCATATGGCTCCTCATTCTCCCCTTTCAGGATGGCTTGGCATAACCCCCCCCCTTCCACATCCTCTGCGGCCTTCTTTGTAATCTCTTCCTGTGTCAAAACCCGGCGGTTTGGGCCCGCTCTTCTGTTTTGGGGGGGGAGCTTTTTTCCATTACCAGGCTCTGCTTTTGTCTTAGATCAATTTCCCCAAACCATTGGTTCTCTTCTCTGTTCCCAAAACCTCCCTGGGACTTTTGTCTTTGCCCACCACGGTCACTGGCATCCTGTTCGTCAGACACAATCTCCCCTCCTGCTCTTCTTGCAGACCCAGGTTGGAGCAACTCTCTTCATGGTATGCCCCTGTTGGAATTTGGGGGAATGAATGGCAGACGGGGGGGCCTCCCTCTGCACCATTTTACTTACCCCTCTTGCCCTGGGGGCCCGGATTTTTTCAAGAGCTGTTTGGGAAAATAAACCCCCCCATGGCAAGAGGGCCTGGCACATTCCCTCTCTTTTTTGGTGTTGGGGTCCGCTGAAATTTTTAAAAGGCCCGCCCCTTTGGGTCGCCATCCCAATCGCTTGGGGGATTTCCTGACTCGCCTTCGAGTCGGGCACTTGCGATTGGGGGCTATCGTCCCCCTTCGGATGACCGGAACCTGTACTGCCCGGGGTGTCCCTCAAGCCCTGAGACGGTGGAACATTTTACGCTGTGGTGCCCACGTTACACTCTGCATGGACTACTCTCCAGCGGGGGCCCCCCACGCTTGGGGTCACACTTTTATCTCCTATCCCCCCTAATGGGGGGGTTTTGCCCCCGGACCTCAGGGGGATATTTGGGCCCGTACCTGCTCCTTCCTGCTGTCTTCAGGGGGATTCAGGGACAAGTACGCAGTTATTGTCCCAAAAAATTCTTCCACTTTGGTCGAAGTCCCCCCTCCCCCACTGGACGGGGCCGGGGTCGATACGGGTATGCTGTCAGTGGCCCCGAAACCCAAGAGAAAAAAAAAAAACTTGTGGAAAAAATAGGGTTTGTTCCTGGGGGCCCCCCAAAAAAACCCAAATTAAAATTTTTTTTAATCAACAGATCTTACAAAAATAAAAATGAATATGTAATTTTAGTTCAATTTTCGATATATTACTGTTTTAAATACAAAATTTTAATAGAAAACGTGGACCCTGATAATGGGATTAATCCCTTCAGAGAGCTAGCCGTTATCGATTTTGCCGTTATCGAACTAATTTTCCCCCCTAAGAAATAAGGAAATCCAATTAACCATTTCAATAGCCAAAAGTATTAACAAAAAATATTTTTTTTTTAAAATTAAAAAATTTAAAATGATACAGAAAAAAAATGACAAATATAAAAACACTATAAAATGGTAAAAAGAACATTTTAAAATCACACTTACCCTTTATTTATTATCTTTATTGACTCGCTTCTTGGTGTATGACAGACCAAAAGGAGGGAAGTGAAGAAAGTTTATTATGTTCGTAGACGCTAATATCATCTCTAGGCTTTTTTTGTCTTTCAAATTATTAATATGACATTATAAAAAAATTAATAAATAGAAAAAAATATATACAGTAGGGCCCCACTTATACGCGGGGTTTGGGTTCCCGGCTACCGCCGTAAAAGGGAAATCGCCGAAGTGGAACAAACCCTTTTTTCCACTTTAAATGCATACAAAAATAGATAACAAATTTAACTAACATATATTTAATTTTTCAATGAACCCGGCATAAAAAAAAAATAAAAAGGTACAATACACACATAGTGCCCATTCTTACCCTTTAAAATTTTTAATCTTAATCTAGGGTGAGACAAGTAGTATTTATTGTAAGAAACAAGTGGGATTTTTGTTAGGGAGGGATTTCACCAGGCCACCCCACCCACACTACTATTCTATTAATTTAAGCATCCCAGAGCGATAAAATTATATACAGTTCACTCATTACTTACCTTAAAATATTTGTAGTCTTAAAGTAGGGGCGGATAAGTAAATGAGATAAAAAGAAAAAGGAAAAGAGAAAGAAGAATACATGAGAGGTCAGGCCAGCACAGAGTAAACAAAACAATGGGAAATCCGTGCTATGTTATTATTAACCCTTGTGGAAGCCGCTACCACAGATCACATTTTTTTTTTATTTATTCTACTGGGGGTGTATTTTCTTTTTTATATGTTTTGCATCGTGTTTATTTTTTAAATTTTTAAAAAAAAAATCATGGATGGATTAATGAAATGTGTATATTTCCTAAATACGACATTTTAATGAACTCCCGGAATTGTTATTATGGCGCACTTGTGAGTCGTCTGTACCAGAGACACATTTTGTTTATTTTTCTACGTGGGGTGTATTTTTTCTTATTTTTAAGTTATTTTAGTTTTTAAAATTTTGAAAAAAATCATCTGGGTTAATGAAAAGTGTATTTACCGTAATAAACGACATTTAAGAGCTCAGTATTGTTATTATCACCCTTGTGCAAGCTCTGCAAAACAGCTCACATTTATGTTTATTTATTCTATGTGGGGGTATTATCTTATTTAATGTTTGCATCGTGTTATTATATAAATTTTAAAAAAATTCAGGCTGGATTAATGAAAATGTGTATATTACCGAATATACACATTTAAAAGACTCGATTGTTATTATACCACTTGTGCAAGTCGTCTGCTAAAACACTCACATTTATGTTTATTTATCTACTGTGGGGATTTATCTTTTTTATATGTTACATCGTTTTATTATAAATTTTGAAAAAAATACATGGGTGGTTAAAGAAAAAAGTGTTAATTAACGTAAATAAACATTTAAATGACTTGATGTGTTAAGTTTATTTTGGTACAGGGAAACATAAGTATAATTATAAGTATATAAAAAAATGAAAAATTTTAAAAACATTTGAAATTTTGGAGTTTCCGACAAAATGGGGAGACTTAGTCTTACTGAGCTCAGGGGAAAGTAAACAAACAGGGGGGGGCACGGTGACCCTATTAGAAAAATCAGGTGGGGGAGCCGTAAAAATGAGTTTTGGTCATAATTTTAAATTCCGATTGCGGAACGCCGTAAAGCGGAAAGCCGTAAAAAACGGGGCCCTCCGACTCTAAATGAAAAATATCTATAATGATGAGAGGGGGGTAAATGGTGTAAGTGTTATTGTGGGTTCAAGGGCCCCCCACTGAGAGAAGCAGTGTTGGGGGTGGCAGAGGATTTTGCCCGCCTACCCTCACACTTAAACAATTATGTAATTTTTAAATAAGAATAATTACATTTTAATTTAAAAATAACCAAGTTTATTTCAGTATACACAAATACAGTTTTTTAGATTATATACAAAGCAGATATGTGTAAAGTACCTAGGGTAAAACCCAAAAAAATCAAGTGACTTGTGTATTTCCCTTGGGGCCTTTATATTTAATTACAGTGGTCCCCCAATTACGGCCATAATCCCTTTTTGGAAGTGGGACTATTATGAAAAAACGTTTTTCGAATCAATTTTTCCCCCTAAGAAACAATGAAATACAATTAAAACATTCCTGGCACCCCGGGGGATTAAAAAAAAAAAATTTTTTTCATGAAATATAGATTTAGTACATAAAAAATACAATGGCACATGATGAATGAAACATTAACAGAAAACCACTTACCTTTATTGGCGATTCTTCTTTGTGTATGGAAGACTGGAGGGAGGAAGACTTTGAATTACTGTTCAGAACGAAATCCCTTCCATCAACACCTCAGGTACCAAGTGCTTTTCTGGGCTTACTTCTCTTCTCTGTTTTTTAAAACCCTTTGGGGGTTTCGGACGTACTAGACATCTTACGACCCAGGGTTTTTGGACGTACTAGTAAGCCTAAATTCTAGCACCCTCAAATCTAGTGAGAGAAAGCTGGTAGGCCTACATATGTAAGAATGGGTCTATGTGGTCAGGTGCGCAGTAAAAAAAAAAAAATTCTTGCAGCACACAGTGCGTAATGAGAAAAAAAAACTTGACCATGTTTTTTGATTAAAACAGCAAATTTGCACTGTATTTTCATAGGGTATTTGTTATATTCAGTTTTTTTGGTCTCATTTTATAGAATGGAAGACATATTACAGAAATTGAGATGATTTTGACTGGTTTTACAATGAAAAAATACCTTGAAATTGAGCTCAAAGTTTGCAAAAATGTTCGATTTTTACCAAAGTTCAAAAGTAAACAATCATGCCAAGCGTCCAATACACATCAACTGGTGAGTCTAATATTATTTCACAAGTGCGCTGATATTTTTTTATACCATTTCTACACTAATGCAGTAGTCTGCATAACAGTAAATCTTATTTTTTTTGGTAAGATTAAAAATTCAAAGTGGAAAGACAAAGAAATATAAGAGGGGCCTGGGGATGTGACTACCAAACAGAGAACTTGTTATTTTTGTGCCCGGAATGTCTTTCTTGTTTATTCTGGACCCTATTCAGAAATTTGCATCTTTGAAATTTGTGTGAAATTTGCAAAATTGCTAAATTCTGACTGCTTTATTGGATAGTTGAAAACGGTAAATGGGTGGTTTCTTGTACTCATTTGATAGAAAAAAAGGAAATTTTTTAGTGAAATAGTTATGATTTTGCGACTAGGGACACTGGAAAATTTGGGCCCAAAATAGGGCTCAAAGTGGGGAAAATTGCCGATGCGTAAACATCGTCGAGACCGATAAACTTTGCGAGAGCATAATTCCGTAAGTTTTCCATCAAATTTCATACTTTTGGTGTCATTATGATTGGGAAAAAATTCTCTTATTTTTTCATAAGAAAAAAAAAGAATTTTTTTTTTTTTTGAAATTTCCCAACCCTGAGAACAAGTCTCTGAGAGGACCTGTCAACCCCCAAAGGGTTAATGCTACTAGGACCAGCTTGAGAGTCACTGGAGTCCTGTCTTGCAAAAAACTGTCCGAGAGCCTGTTTCTGGCGTCTTTTTAAAAAACTTCCCTAAAAGGGGCCCAAGACTCTGTCACTGTACAATTTGGGCCAATAGGGCTTGCAACATCCTTATCAGGGGATGTTTTCCCCCATAAATCTTTCCATCCTACCCCACATTTCAAAATCTCCTTAATTTCCGAAGAAGGCACCTTCTTCTATCTCTCTTCGCCTCCTCTGCAGCAAGATTCTGAGCTGCGATCTGTTGCTTTTCCTGCTGAAACTCTTGCTCCTTTCATATTGTTCAATGATGTTTTTCTTAAATTGAATCGTATTTCTCCCTTCTTTACCAAAGGTTTGGCACTAGAGCTTTCTTTGGAACCATGGTAAGCTTATTTAGCACTTGCAAGCACTAAAATGAATGGAATATTATGAAATATTTAGTATGAACACGTGAGGGGACCGTCGCTCACTGGTAAAACAATGACCCCACTGGCTGGGAACTGCTCAGAGCCGTGAGTAAAGCGTCCAGGACGAAAGATGATTAGCGAGTTAAACGGACCATTTGCGAGCCAATGTTTAGACGAAATAACGGGACTATTTCCGAAATGGACGACTTCAGGCCAGACGATTATTGAGGGACCACTGTATTATATTTACTTTTATGCTTTACACTTTATATTTACCTTTGGAGGAAATATTAGTTTAATTAGTTAGTTTGATGGAGGAGATGCTGACAGAGGTTAGGTTAGTGGAAGATAGCAGGCCAGCGGATGTTCAGCAGATGTACACACATCCAACAACTTTGAAGAGTTACTTTCGTGTCGTTTTTTCTATTGCTTACTCGCTTAACTTACTTGCTACATATTACAAAAGCCCATATTACAAAAGTAGAGATGATTTTGATTGGATTTAGTACTGGAAATGGCTTGAAACTGAGCTCATAGTAATGAAAATGTTCAAGAGTAAACAAATGACGTCACACGCCCAAATTTACATGCCTGCTGGTGGGTCTAATGTACGTTCACAAATGTGCTGATATTATTTATACAATTATTACAATATTGCATAACGTAAATCTTCTATTTTTTGGTTTGAATAAAAATTCATTATGTGAATTATAAATCAAAATGGAATTCATTAGTAAAGCCAGAAAATGTAACTAATGAACAGAGGAAATGTTAGTTTAGTGCCAGGAATACCTGCATTGTTTATCCTGGCCCCTTTTTTGAATTGGAGTATTTTGAATTTTTGCTTTAAAATTTGGGCCAAATTTCCAATTTCCGATCACTTTATTTTGTAATTGAAACAGTTGACTTGAAGACTTGTGCTCTCCCGATAGAATAGAAGTAATACTAGTGAAATAGCTAAAAATTTTTGATCGATTGGAATAATGTAATTGGCCTAAAATGGGAGTCAAGTCCGTAAAATCGCCGATGCGTAATATCACTGACACATCAAAAATACACAAGAGCATAATTTCGTCAATTTTCCATCAAATTTGTTCTTTTTGTTTATTACCTTCAAAAAAAAGTTTCTCTACCATTTCAAAAGAAAAAATAAAATTTTTTTTTTGGAAATTCTTTGATACGGTGCACCCTTAAAATTTTGGTCTCTGAACCCTGAAAGAGTTAATTGTTTTTTTTTTTAGATGTGGCCATGAATACGGGAACCCAAATCCATAGATTTGGTTTCCTTTGTTCAGTTATCCAGGTTTACCATGGCCGAAAGTAAGCTTTAAAATTTTTGTTAATATGACACCAAAAGCACAAATTTTAGTGAGGTGACAGTTCTTCAGAATAAAAGAAAACTGTGAAGTGCTTCCCCTTTAAGTGAAAAACGCAATTCTCCCTTATGTGAAAATTTATAAATTTAAACTTTATCAATATGTATGAAAAACAAAAAATTACTTGTACAGGGGCCCCCCCCGCAACCGTTGGCATACAAAACGTTAAACCGAAACCCGCTACATTTTATGCCAATTTTTTGCCTCGCTACCGCTAAAAAACCCCGCTCAACCTTTCGTCCGAGATGCGTCAATGTGCCCCCTTTGCCAGCCTACATGTTCCGCCGGTGGCATTTTTTACCCCAGCCTCCGCGGTAACACCCAAGCATACAATCGGAACATTTCGTATTATTACGTGTTTCGGTGATTTTATCTGCAAAAAAAGTGACCATGGGCCCCAAAAAGCTTTTTCCCAAACCCTACAAAATAAGGGGAATTATATAAGATGAAGAAAGGATCTTGATAAGTATGAAGGGGAGTGCGTTCCTCCGACTGGCCGGGTTGTATAAAAACCCCCAAAACAACCATCGCACTATGTTGCAACAAAAAGGCAATAAAGGGAAGCTGTTTTTTCCCAAAAGGGTTTTTAACTTGTTTTCGAAACAGAACCAAGTGGGGAAATGTTGAAGACTCTTTTTGGGGGTGATAAATGAGAAACAGATAGCAGGGATAGCTCTCTCAATGACAAAAGGGAAAAAGGCTAGGAAGTTGCATCAGGTTTTAAATTAAAAAAATGCCTGCAACTTGATGAGTGAGTAAATTTTAAGGCCAAAAAGGGTTTGTTTGAGAGATTTAAGAGGCGAGTGGCAACATTTGAAAAGGGCTTTGTGAGGCCCATTCGGCCCCACAAGCAGCTGAAAAAATTGCAGGAATTCAAGGAGTACAAGAAACTAAAGGACTGAAACCCTGAACAAGTGTTTAATTTTTATGAAACAGCTGTTTTGAAGAAAATCCCCAAGCGGACCTACATTATAGGGAAAAAAGCACTCCCGGGACATAACCCTATGAAAACGGGCTTACCCTGTTGTGTTTCCAATCTACGGGGTTTTTCAAAGTGAACCTTTATTAGTGTTATTTCTGAAACTCCCAGACCTTCAGGCAAAGAATGCCCCAAAGGGAAAATTTGTGTGGGTGGAGGGCAAACAAAAGGGCTGGGTCACTAGGGTTTTTTTCTATACGGTTACACCATGCATTTCCCCCCCCAAGGAAAGATTACCTAACTGAAAAAAAAATTAAACTTAAGTGCCTCCTGGTGTTAACAACCCCTGGTCACCTTCAGACTGGCAGAGCGACTTTAGGGGACAAAAACTTAAAATGAAGTTTTTGCCTCCAATACCCCCTCCTCTCCTGCACCCCCTGGACCACGGTTATTGCAAACTTCAAAAAACTGTACCAAAAACCAGTTTGAAGGTGCTTTGTATGCCCCAGAAATCAACTGACCAAGAGGTTTTGGAGAGATCACTTTAAATCCTCAATTGTGTAAAACCTTAAAGGGAAGGCTTTGGGGGATGACAAAAAAGACCTTGAAACTCTGCTTGGGAAAAAAACTGTGGGCCAGAATGTGTAACCCAAAAGGGGTTTTGAAGGGTTTCGGTAACCCTGAGAACCTATGCCCCTTGAGGGGAAACCATTATGGCATTTGGGAAAAATCCCCCTTGGGTTGGAGGTTAGTGGGGTGATGTAAGAGTTTGGGGGAGGAGGACAATGAAGAACTAACCACGATGAGCTGAAGATCAACTTCAACAGCAAAGGCCAGACCCGAGGGAAATGTTTGAAGGGGGGGAGGAGAAAATTAAGAAATTGCCTACTACAAAGTTAAGGGAAAAATGTGCAAAATGGCTTGAAGTGAAACCCTTTAGGTGAAAACACCCCACATGCTATTGCAAGCCGGCTGGTGACTATTACACTGACAATGTTTTGAAACACTTTAGGGAAGTCATAAAGGAAAGGGGGTACGGCCCCAAAGGAAGATATGTTTGCACAGAACCCAGTGACTCTGAACTGGGCCTAGTACATTAAAAGAAGAAGGGGAAAAACTCCCGAAAAGGGCTTGACACCCCAATCTTAAGGAAGGGGGTTCCCCCTTCTAAAAACAAACTCTTCCTCCTCCCACCCCCCAATCATCACCCAAACTTCAATAAAAGTAAGTGTCATTAAAAAGTGCATGCCTTTTTTTATTTTTGGTATTAAAATTAATTTTTGGGTAAAAAAATTTTTTTTTTTTTTCTTTGGGGTTTGCACGGGTTAATTTTATTTCCTTATTTCTTATGGGGAAAACATTCGCAAACGATAATTTCCATAACAAGAGCTCTCTTGCACGGATTAATATCGCTACGGGGGGCCCCTGTAATGGGTTCACTATATCTGTGGTTTTGTTGTCCTGTCTCCAGACACACTCTAAATTGGGCTGCCGACACCCCGCCCAAAACGCTACATGAATGACAAAGTTATTAAACTAGAGTACACCAAAACCATCCAACTTACCCCCGAGTTCTTTTCTGAGAAGCTGGTAAAAAAATTTCGAAACGGACGTAAGTCGAATTTTAAATACAAAATTTATAAACATGACATTTTTTTTTAATGACTTTTTTTTTAAATTGTTTTTTTTTTGGCATTTAAATTTTATTTTCCCTTTTTAAATCTGTTAGTACTGTTTTTAAAACTGGGGGGTTTGGGTTAAACTTGTGTACAACAAAACCCACTTTTTTTATTTTCCCCCAAAATTTTTAAAGCAAAAAAAACCCACGGCCCTTTAAGTCGATTTTCCCCTCTTGTGGGCGGGCCCCAAAGGGGTGGGAGGGTTGGGGTGTATTTATCAGGTTTCTTGTGTTTTTAAAATTTTTTAAAATTTTTTCATAGAAGAACTGGAAAGATAAAAAAGGCCAAAGATGAAAATAACAAAATTATTCATGAAGTTTTTTCCCCCGGGCCCCTCTAGCCAACAATGGTCCACCGCCGAAAACCCCCCCATACCCTACATGAATGAATATTTTATTAATTTTAGAGAAATAATATGGGTTTTTTCCAATGTTAAATTTTGGGTTTTTTAAAGTCATATTAGTTTAAAGTGAGATGGATAAAAACTGTAAAATTTTAAATTTTAATTAGCAAAATTATTGAAGTACGAATTCCACGGCCCCTTTTTTAAAATTTTGCATTTCATTTTAATTTTTAGATAAAAAATTGACTGCAAATGGGGCAAACCCGGGTTGCGAAAAGGGTCGGAAAAGGGGAAAAATTCGAAAGTAGTTTTTTCCACAATACAGTGGACCCCCGGTTTATGGGCCGGGTTTTTTTTATGGGGAAACTCGGTTATCACGGGGTTTTTTTTTCCAACTTGAAACCTTTTGCTGCAAAGTCCTTTTTTGGCTGGAAATTTTCGCACGCTATTTAAAAACCCCCTTTATTTATTCCTGTTTCCATTTAAAACACCTCGATCATACCCCCCTTTAAATTCAACCCCTTTTTCGAGAGATTTGGCAGTTTTCGGGGCCCTCGCTACCTCAAAAGGAAATTTCTGATACATGGGACCCACCCTTTGTCATCCTCCCTGTACTTTTTCCCAGAGCATTTATATCCATTCTTAATACGGTGCCCCAGAACTGAGCACTTTAAGTCAAAAATGAGGCCAAAACCAAGGGATATTGGGTTAAGAAAAAACCGGGGGGACTTTTTTTTATTTTATACTTCTAGAAAAAAGCCAAAAATTTCCTGTTTAGCTTTTTTGGGCGAACACAAATGCCCGGTTTTGGGTTTTTAAGATTACGCTAACCAAACTCCAAAAAATCCTTTTTCGCAACCCGTAGTATTAAGATCTATAAATAGTTTTTTTAAATGGGGGAGGGTTAAATTTAACTGTCCAACATTTAAAAACTTTGCATTTTTTCAATATTAAACTCCCTCTCCCATTTACCCGACCTTTTGCATCAGTCAACCCAAAAAAACCTGGGGTGCCACTTTTTCTCATTAAAATAAATTTGGACAGCCTTTTTTTGGTGTCATCAAAACTTGGGGTTTATGTCCCCTTTATGCCCTCTTTTCAGTCCCCGTTTATGAAATTTGGGGAACAAGGGGCCCAACACGACCCCTGGGGAACACCGTTGGGAAACTCCCCCCATTCTGATTTCTCCCCCCAATTTATGCAAACTCTGCTGCCTATTTGTCAAACCATTCCTCTACCCAGGAAAAAAAAAATTCCCCCTATTTCCATGTGCCTTAAGTTTCCTCAATAAACCTCTGAATGGAACCCACAAAAGCCTTACTGAAGTCCAATACACAATACATATTTAAAACCCCGATCTACCTCCTCAAAAACCTTAGTGAAAAAATTACAAATTCGTAAGACAAAGGAAAGCCCCTTTTTTAAAAAAACCCGGTTTAATTTATTAAAACAATCGTGCCTATCAAAAAGGCTAAAAAATTTTCTTCGGCAATTATTTGGGTTCCATAAATTTTTTCCCCCTTGGAGGGAAGGCTTACTTGGGGTAAAAGTTTTGAAAGCCAAGAACCTGTCACCCCGCCTTTAAAAAATAGGGGATTTTCATTTTTCCCTTTTCCACTTATTTAGGCACTATGGGCCCGTTTGAGGAAAAATGTTAAAAAGATTAGCCAAAAAATTTTTGGTAAGTTTTCCCCTTCACATTTTCCCTTTAAACCCTTTTACTGTTTTTCCCCGACGTAAAAATGCGTCTTAAAGAGCCCCAAAGTTTCTGACGTATTTTTTAAAAGCACAAATTCTACGGGTTCAAACGCGGCCAAAGGCCCGGGAGGCCCTTACGGGAGAGGGAAAGGGGCCCCAGTGGTCGGGGTGGGACCCTGTGGGAAAAAAAACTGGGACCTAAACGGTGCAAATTTTGGGAACGCCATGTTGTTTATTTCCCTTTTTTCCCCCAAACCCTCCCTCGGTAAGAAATTTTCCTTCCCCTCCTCGGCGGAATTTGGGGGTCTTTCGTTTTCCCCAAAAAAAGCTCTAACCCCCGATGAAAATGCAGTGACAGTGAATTCAAGGGTTTTTAAATAGTTTCCCCAAAAAAATGCCCAGGTAAAGAAAAAATGGACGAAAAACCCGATACCCCACAACCTTCGACCTCTGGTTCGTGGCCGGCTTTTTTCCCAAAATTTACCTTCGGGCCCGTAAACCCGGGCGAAAAAGGAAACTATTTGGTCGGTACAACACCCTGTGAAAGCCTGATATGATAGGATAGTGAAGATTTTTCCAAAGGGCATTGAAAGCAGTTCTAGTGACAGGGGAGGGGGAATATTCCCCCAGTGAAACGCCAGTAAGTACGACGAAACATGCGGGCTG
>NW_026504918.1:0-18670 GCF_026875155.1 Cherax quadricarinatus
TCCCTTTTTTTTTGTTTTGATCAGTTAATTCCCCATTACTAGCAACTTTATTTTGAATATTGTTCTTTTAAACATATCCCTGAGGTACCCCGGTAATAACTTTATGTTTTTAACCCTAATGTTGCAGCCTGATTGTTTCCCACAAACACCCATACCTCTATAATCTATCAGTTTAAATTCCTAGACAAGTCATCAATTACCCTCTCTATTGAATTGGCTAATGCAACCATCCATCCCAGAGAGATGAACCCATCCCTTGCATACGTATCACGCTTGCCAAAGAATAGGTCACAGTTATCAATGAATGGGATTGCAAAGTTCCTTGCAGTACCTGTCTAGCCAGTTTATTTGCAATCGTGTCATTACGATTTCTTAAGTCATTTCCCACTCCCTTTCTGGGCAGGATGCTACATATGACTGGGATTCCTCCCTTAGACCTAACTACTTCTATGGCTGATCTGTACTTATCCAGCACCTCCTCTCTCCTGCCCTTCCCAATGTCATTACCCCCAGCACTAAAAAGATAATGGGCTTGTTCCCATTACCTGCCATGATATTATCCAACCTGTAATAAAAGTTGGTAGAATTTACCGACAATATGTAAAGTAAAAGGACACAAGTGCAACTAATGGTGACATTTATTGTGGCAACGTTTCGCTCTCCAGGAGCTTTATCAAGCCATTACAAACAATACATGGACACAGAGGGTATATAAAGGCTCAGAGTGAGGTGAATACTAGTGAGGTACCATTTCGATGTTCACTAGTGGTAGTAGTAGTAGTAGTAGTAGTAGTGGTAGTGACAAAAGTATATACAATATGGTAAGAGCAATTTAATTCGTACATGAGTAAAAGGATTATAAAAGCTATTACTTGGGTAACATAAAAATAGGTTGGACAAATATAAACTGGAATGAGGCAGCTTGTTTCAGTGTTCACTCTCTGTGCTTTGTGTAGTATAACAGGAGAGGACATATGTGATGGCAGGGTTACTATCTGTTTTCAGGAGATTCATGCTAAGACTTCGGAGATGGGTGAAGCTTGTCCGTTGATTTGTTTAATTTACTCGAAACAGCGATCAGTGCTGATTCGAAGGTCACTTGCGTCTGCGGAAATTAGTTTCTTTGAACATAATTGGGGTCTTGAATTTCATGTGAATTGATTGGTGGAATTTCGGGTTGTACACAGGCGTTGTTCAAGGTTATGTTTCATAATGCGAAATGTGTTCTTTGAGGGCGGGTTGTCGGGGTTTTGGCTGGTTTCACCTACGTAAATCTTGTTCACAGCACTCAAGGGTATAGTGTAAACTCTGCATTGACTGGTTGTGCGTGCTTGGATTTTGTCACAAAGTTGCACTGTGTCTTTCTTCACGCTTTACATTATCCAATACCTTGCGACTATGTCCCAACACAGCTCCAGGAATGCACGCTCTATTTCTGTACTTTTCTGTCTCGTTACAAAATGCACGATCCATATAATCTTATTCGCAGGGGAATCAGTGGTACCTTCTACCTCACTAACCACTGAATAGTACATGATAACTTTCTTCTTTGCACAAGATTATGTTCACTGCTTCATTGTCTCGTCTCGTCACTTCTAAATTCATCATGTACGTGCTTAAACTGTTCACATGAGATTTGCCTACTCTGGTCAGAACAACCCTCATATAAGAACATAAGATAAGGAGGAACACTGCAGCAGGCATGTTGGCCCATACTAGGCAGGTCCTTCCAAATCCTTTCCCACTAATAGCATATTTGCCCTAATAGACATAAGAAAGAAGACCTCTGCAACAGGCCTACTGGTCTATGCAAAGCAGCTCCAATTTCCCATCTGGCTCTAAGCCAGATGCCTTTCACCTTAGTGAGGTCAGACACGTCACTCAAGGAAGGAGCCAAGACATCGGACCTAGTAGCACAAGCTTGTCAGGTCGCCAATCACACCACCTCACTCACTCATGTATTTGATCCTTGAACCTATTTTAAAATTACACAACATCTTAGCGTCTATGACGGCACTCGGAGTTTGTTCACTCATCCACACTCTATTACCAAACAGTGCTTTCTTTATCCTTTGAATACTGAATTTTTCCAATTTAAGCCCTTGCCTTTCTTATTTTCTAACAAAACAATTTGTTTTTTGAAGTCAAATAATCTTCTGACCTCAAAGAAAATGCTTCTTGTGATTTCTTAACACTGGCAGTATTTTTCACTGAATTGTTTATCTGGAATTTATCTGGAGAGAGTTCCGGGGTCATCCGCCCCCTCGGCCCGGTCTGTGACCAGGGCATCCTTTGGTCGTGTTCCCAGGATGCGACCCACACAGTCGACTAACACCAGGTGGTACCTCATTTTACTGGATGGGGAATAGGACAACAGGTGGGATAAAAAGAAAAAAAAGAAGTAAAGAAACACGTCCAATGTTTTTTACCTCTTTTGGCTGGGTATCGAACCAGGCCCTCACCGTGTGAAGCGAGAGCGTTAACACCAGGCCACTATATGACTTCAATCAGTGTCCAACTTTGTTTTTTTTTCTATTTTTTTTTTTTTTCTTTTTTTTTTTTTTCTTTTTTTTACTTCAAAGCTTAAAAATTGCCGTACTTTTCGGATTTCACTCTCACCATCTTTAAGGATCACAGTTCTTCCTTCTACTAATTCTTTGCAAGGAGAAAAATTACTAGTTATTGTCATCACAGAAACTAAAGTTTTATTGAACTTGATAACCTTTTAAAGCGATAAAACAAATGAGACCTTCCCATTCTATAACTGCTTCTTTATGTAGGAATTAAAAGAGAATAACACCGTGACTGCAACTAGATCTTAGCATTCACCAGGGGGCGGAGGATAGAACACTCCGGGTCTGAGAGAGTCTCAAAAACTCAGACCGTCGCGTGTAGCCAGTGGACAGTGGCTAACACGACGGTTGGAGTTTTGAGACTCTCTGACCGCGTTTCAAATCCCGCCCCGGGTGTAGGGATTGTTTACAATCGTGCCATTACGATTTTCGTGAGTCATGCCAACAATATTCGTGCTCTATGTATTTTTGTACGTCAGTATTTCGTTTGTGAGATATTCATAAGAAAAGGTAACCTCGAAAAATCCCTCCAGGTCTGGTACTTGATGTCTCAAAAAAGATCTATGCGTTTATGGCATGTTAGTTGAGTAGATGCTCACTACCGCTTTTCTGTTTTTCCGCATGTGATTACCCACCTCACAATAAAAAATTATTAATCAAACGCTATTCAAGTTATGTAATAAGTAAAAGGACACACAAGTGCAACCCAAATGTGACACGCTCAGACTGCGGGCAACGTTTCGCTGGCTCTCCTC
The DNA here is from genome assembly GCF_026875155.1 of Cherax quadricarinatus. Taxonomy (NCBI): domain Eukaryota; kingdom Metazoa; phylum Arthropoda; class Malacostraca; order Decapoda; family Parastacidae; genus Cherax; species Cherax quadricarinatus. Next base: position 3,329 of record NW_026504918.1, read on the forward strand.
GCGCGAGCTTATCAAGCCATTACGTAATGGCTCGATAAAGATATATGACGAAGAGCGAACACTTGCCCGCAGTGAATGTCACATTGGTTGCACTTGTGTCCTTTTACTTTACATATTGTCGGAAATTCTTCCTACACGTATTCAGTTCCAAATAGCCGCAGAAAAATAAGCAAAATAATCCCATTCATGGGGGAGATTCTGGAGCGAAAGAACTATGTTGTTGGTAGTGGGACCACAGGAGGAACTTTTGAACTGTTATTTCTGCCAGCTTACGGAGTATATGTGCAAGATTCATCTTTTGATTAATTATTCTGTTATTTCATGTTTTGCCTTTAAAATGATGAACGCTAAGCGAATAAAAAGAGCCTAGGCAGAGTTTGAAGGCTGCTTTCACTAATAAAAAACAAAATATCTCGACTGTAACAGATGATGTCACTGAGGAATATGTGCGTCTGCATGATAGACACTTAAAGACTAGCTGCTGTACCGGAGAAGATCTATTGTTCTTGGTGGCTGTATTTTCGGCGTATAAGGCGCTAATATGGAAGTCCATGTTAAGACTATCTTTCCAATCAGTTGTAAGGTAACTTGGCAAACATCGGCTTGTATAAAAGCGCTAATTCTTAGCTTTACCATTGACCCTGACCTTGAATCAATAAGGCGCAGGGTGAATTTTCCAGAAAAAATTTTTTGGGGGAAAAGGTGCGCCTCATATGCCGGAAAGAAATATGGATGTGACGTGTGTCGTCAATTCTAGCTAGATGTGATGCCTACAATTCGGTGGGAAGAATCAGCAAGAAAAAGATATCCCTGGTGCTGACTCCAGAAAGTTATTAGACTCCTCTGATAAGACCAACTGGTGATTCAGGTTCAGGCATGAAATTCAGAAAATGGTGACACGTCCGCTTTGCTAATTCTATATAATACGCGCTCGAAGTCTTACATAAGCATTGAGAAAAAGTAAAACATATGAAAGTCGTCTGTCTGCAGAGCCATTTAGGAAGCCTTAAAATTTGCTGTAGAGTGTGTTCTGAATATGTTATTCCTCATATTAGTTTGCTAGAATATTATGGCTGAAATTTTTAACATTTTTTATTTTATATAGAAGTTGCTATGTAACAATTTAGTATAATATTTATAGTGGTGATGTGAATTATACATTAAAACGAGTCGTAACTTTGTTGGATAGTGATAATATCACGAGTGTTAATAATTAATTTGGAATCAACAAAGGTTGTTTGGATTAAATGGGACTTTAATATTAAGTTAATCTGAACTTCTAGGGGGTGTGTTCTTGCACTAAATCTGTGTAAAGGTAATTTTGCGTTCTGGCTGACGGGAAGGGTAACTTTTGCATCTTATATGAAGGTGTGTTCCAGTATATAGACCCTTTATTTGCATGTAGGTCAAGAGTTCCCTGATCAGAGGATATTTTTTTCTCGTATTGTGTCTGTTCTGGTTACAGCTCTCCATACAGAGCCATATGTTGAAGATCATTCTAAGAGTCCTGTTGATATATATTAAGCACTGCAGCAGGTGTGGATGCATTGTATATGAGGAAAATTACTGTACTTTAGATGAAGTGGGGATTGTGTTTAGGTCTGATTTTTTCCTGACTGGGGTAATGTAGAAATCTAAAGTGAGCATCACAATATGTTCTGAAGGTTAGTTGTTGCTGTTGTTAAAACCTATTTCGAATACACAAGGGTTCAATGAGTGTCTGCAGTAAAAGGTGACTTAAAATGGTTTTCAAACTAATTAACACTTCGTCAATCTTTCTTCTTTTAAGAACCAGTTATTTATGAAAATCTGTATTAAATTCACAGACCACAAAAAAAAAAGAATAAAAGATTAACTCATGAGTAGGCTCTGTAAATTTTGGAACCGACGGTGACCTAATGAATAAGCAGTAGAGCCCAAAATAAATAATGTTGTGAAATTGTTTGCTCCACAAGTCTAGTAAAGTTCAGATCGGATTTTCAAGATATTTCGTTCAAGTTTTATTCAGGGATCGCGCGAAATGCGTTCTTCCCCGACTTAAGAGAAACTGGAAGAAATTTTAATTTCTGTCAGCCTCATTCACATATTCATAGCTCCAGTTTTCTCTGAAAGCCGGGAATGACTGAATCAGTAACCAGTTTTTAGCACTTTTCTGAGCGCGAAAAACGAGGCGAGTAGAATTATATCGCTGCATTGAAGAGGAGCGTACAACTCATTTAAATAAAGCAACGTGTTTTCAGAATTATTGGATGAGAAATCGTTGGTTTTGACCGAGACACTCGCCGACCACTGGGACTATATATTCTATTTGAAAAAAAATCAATGGAAAATGTGTGTTTTCCCCAGCTGACGTATCTCCACACTGGAAGGAGTTGAAAAAAAAGTTAATATAAATTCTTATCTTGTTCTCATCTTTTCTCTTTCGAATTCAGTAAGAAAACTAGTGTCATAACAGAAAATCTCACGAGTTTGCTTCTTTCAAAACTTGAACAAACATCGAAAATTGGCCAAACCCATCCCTCAAATATCGTTGTTTTTGGTTTCCATGGAATTTAAGCGAAACAATGATAGGTTAATAACATAAATTAATTTCATGAGACTTATCAGATTCAAAAGGACTCGCGAGGTCTCACTGTCTACTCTTAGTAGTGGGACAAAAATTATTACGCTCTCCTAAGTAATTGGTTTCATCTGGAGTCAGGTCGGGTCGCTGTGGGTGGACTCCTTGCTGTTGCAAACCGCTTGTCCAGTATGACATTGGTTCACTCAGTGAGCTCGCTCGCTCGTAATAATGTTCCTCGTGTCCTACTTGGAACGACATGAAGTAAGGTGGGACTTCAATCTTGTGTACAGTCTAAAATTTCAGCACTCTTACCCTCCTTCATTTAGTCTCTCCTTGTCGGGATCAGGAAAGCGGCCGACAGTGATCCGGCCAAGAGGCGATGAAGGTCCTGTTTCTGCTCCTGTCCTTGGTACGAGTGATGCGTGAAGGTCTGAAGAGGGGAAACAGCTCTTTCTGCTGCATCGTTTTCACGACTTCAAAGAGCATGCAGACCTTCTCATTTCCAGAACTAGTCTCTGTTCGGTTCTCCCATCGCTTTTCGGGGTCTCATTGCAAGAAGGAAGATTTTTTCTACGTTTCCCTTCCTTGTCAGCAATAACGCTAGGACATTATTCAGCATTCTCTAGTCACGAACTCCTCCAGTCCAACTCCGATCTCTGGGACACCTTGCAAGGCGACAGAGGCAGCATGGTTTCTTTTTCTCTGCTCGATGTTGGTATCACCATCTTGTGTTTTGTCGCAATGTCTACTTTTCGTAAGAACGTACAATCCAAACCATGTTCTCCGCCTAGATACAGAGATGGCGTGCGGAAGGTGATGCAGCAGCAATCTCTTCGATCTCATTTGTTCCGGATACGTTTTGACGGCCATGGAGGAAATTTCAAGTCATTGCGAGGGGCTTGCACGCTATTTGAAGCCTCATTTCGCAAAACTGGACGTAAACATGGCGGACGAAAGTGAGAGTAGGTTTCTGCTTCAGTTATAATATAATTGTGACATGCGTAGACGTCACCTACTTGCCGAGAAGCCGGGCAAGCTGAGAAATACTTGAGAGCACCCTACTAACCACCATTCGATGCACTTTGTTGTACTCGGTGCTGAGGAGGATGCCATTTGCGATAGAGAGAAAACAAATCGAGAGATTTGTGCAACCTTTAAATTTGCATCGAAATGGTCAAATATTGGGCACACAGTACAGGCTCATATAGTGGAATAAAAATTACGTTGTGGAGCGCACTTCCTTTGAAGTTTTAAAAATTAACATGTATTTTTGGCCCGAGTCTAAATGAACTGTCTTTTCCTATATTGAGAAGAGTGTTTTAGGTACTGTGCCGCACTACTATATTAAGTGTTTAGAGAAAAGTCTTGCAGGAGCCCAGGGAAGAAGAACTATCACCATACTGAAAATTCAGAGGTTTTGAAATGAAGGAGATGCTACTCAACCTAAATAAAATCAGAGTGAATGCAAATAAGCAGGCTCCCAATTATACAAAGAAGCCAGGAATGTGAAGAATTCAAATATAAGATGCACGCATAATGATAAGCGAGTATCATAAGATAATGATATTTCTCTGTTGTTAGGCCTTCGACAATTTGCTACCAAATACAACGTAACCTAGATGCATGTTAGTTGGAACCCAGAAGCTGAGCTCAGTCCCTTAACATAAATGCCTAAAAAAATACTTCTTCAGCATAATATTGCAGTGGTGGATTTTTTTGCTTCATTTCAAGAAATTCATTAAGGCGTTCAAACATATTTTTCACACAGGACACGTTAAATTATGAATGTCCTCAATCCATCTTGATTAACAGTGTCTTGCACATTCGAGAGTGCTACACGAGTACGTTCCTATTCCTTTATGAGGGTATAGTAGCAAAAGCCACTAATACGTGACTGGAAACAAATTACACATTGAGAAACTGCACACTGAACTCAGATGTAAAAACTTATGATTACTTTTCGGCACCGAGGTTGGGACCACTTAAACTAGGACACACTCATGAGAGCACTCTCTTCTGGCCAGACTTAAAGAGGTACTAATGAAATGGTAGAGAGTTGATGACACAATAATGACTCTTTCTCGCTCATGTTACAGTTCATAATGTGCTAATTAACTGTCCTCTGCCAAATTGTCTACCCTGCTTATAGCCTTCACACACGCCGTTTTGTTGAATATTCAATAACACAACTTTTATGGTAGTAGGCTTGGTAGACAGCAACCACCCAGGGAAGTACTAGTCCTGCCCGATGACCGTGAAACAAAAACCCTGTAACTGTTCTTGAATGGTGGTAGGATTGCGGATTCTTTTCTGAGTCTCATAAAACACGCTTTAGATAAAAGGGATATCTTGCTACCTCTACTTTACACTTTGTCACACTCACGACAGCCACATAGTCATTTCTATATATACATACATCTAGTGTTTTTCTCCTTTTCTAAAATAGCGTTGTTCTGCGCTTTATTTCTCTTCTATTGATCATGGGGAAGTGAAAAGAATTCTTTCTCCGTAAGCAATGCGTGTCGTATGGGCGACCTAAATGCGGGTTGCAGTGGGTAGTAACACCTTCTACTGTATACATTTACTAAAGAGAAGAAGAAGAAAAAACTTTATAAAACTGGATGCTTAAATGTGCGTGTGTTGTAGTGCGGATACAGAGAGAAACAGATGATTGCTGATGTTGCATGTACTGAAAAGCTAGTTGGATGTCCTGGCTCTAAGCGAAGAGAACAAAGCAGAAGGGGGTATGGAGTGAGTTTTCAGTGGGGGGAAATAAATGGGCTTAAATTAGTGGAGTTATCTGATGAGACGAGTTAGTAGTCAAAGGAAGGGGTAGCAGCGTAAGTGTTATGAATGTCAGTTATGGGAAGGAGTAAAGAGATATATGAATGTGGAAATTCAAGAATTATGTGGATTAAAGTAATAGATACATTGGCTGCGAGAAGTTGTGTTTGTATTAAGCGTGTATGCACCTGGAGAATTGTAGAGAGTGAATGCAGAGGAGAGAGAGAGATTTTGGCGAGATGTATAAGTGAATGTGATAGGAGCTTTTGAACTCCCAGTGAGAGGTATATTGTGGTAGGGGACTCCTGAAAATGCCTAGAATGTAGGAGATAACTTTTAGAGATAGGGGGGGGGGGGGGGGGTGGGGTGGTGTGGTAGGTAAGTTTGGGGGTGCCATAGAGGTGATAAAGGATAATGGGAGGCCTTGATGAACTTTGTATAGAAAGGGGTTTAGTTAATAAGGTATATGACATATTTTAAGATAAGAAGACTAGGATAAATCGCTCTCGTATTACACGATATGATGTAGGGGGAAATGGACAGTAGTTTGTTGGATTATGTATTGGTAGATAAAAGGGACTGTTGAGTGATTCAGGAATGTGTACATGTTTATGGGGGCCCAGATATAATCAGATCCACTTTTTGTTGATAGCTACACAGAGAGTAGAAGGTACGCTTGAGGATTCAAGGAGAATAGATAAGCATCAGGGAAGGGAGAGGTGAAGGTTTATGTAAAACTAAAAGAGGAGGCCGTTAGGGTAGATATAAACAGTATTTGGAGGCATAGATGGGCTAATGAGGCATAGGAGTATGGGGTCGATAAGGTATGGGGTAGGTTTATAAAAATGTTAGTGTTAGAGTGCCTTCGGCAGAAGTTTGTGGTTACAGGGAAAGTGGGATGCAGGAGGAAGTAGGAGCGATTGGTGGAATGATGATGTAGAGAGAGTAGTATCGGGAGAAAAGTTAGCATATGAGAAGTTTGTGTTTTACAAAGTAGAAGTGATGATGCAAGCGAGGGAAGTGTTATATGGAGAAAGAGAGAGGGTTAAGAGGGTGGTGATAGCAATGTAAAGGAGAGCAAATGAAGAGAGTGGGTGAGATGTATCAACAAATTTTGTTGAAAATAAGAAAAAGAGTTTTGGAGTGAGATTACAAGTTAAGAAAAGGCCTAGAGAACAAATGGATTTGTCAGATAAAAAATAGGAGAGGAGAGTTATTAAAATGGAGAGTTAGAGGTATTGGCAGATGGAGGAATATTTTGAGGTAATTGTTAAATGTTGATGAAGATTGGAAGTTTGTGATTCGTGTATTAGGCAAGAGGAATAACACTTGTAGGAGTGAGGAAGAGCCAGTTGTGAGTGTGGGGGAAGTTCGTGAGCAGTAGGTAAAATGAAAGGGGGTTAAGGCAGCCGGGAATTCGATGGATAAAGATAGAAATGTTAAAAAGCGGCTGGATATAGTTTGGGAGTGGTTGGTTGCAATTGTATTTAAAATGTTATGGAAGAGGGTAAAGGTTACCTAGGGATTGCAGGAGCAAGCATAGTTCTTTCCTGTATAAAGGCAATGGGATAAAGCGAGATTGTGCATAAATTATAGGGGGAGTTAAGTCTGTTGAGCTGCTACCTAGGTACAAGTGTATCGCTTAGAGTTCTATTGAAAGAATTAGAGTTAGACGGAGATTGGATAGCAGCAATGACAAGGAAGGTTTAGGAATAGGTAGGGGGTGTGATGGACCAGGGTGTTTACAGTGCAAACATAGTAAGTGAACAGTATTTAGCAAAAGGTAGAGAGGTCTTTGTGGCGCATTTATGGATTGTAGAAAGGCGTATGACAGCGGAGGATAGGGGGGGCTATGTCGGCAGATGTTGCTAAGTTGTGATGGTGGCAGTGAGGTAGGTGTACTGAAAGCAGTGAAGAGTTTTACAAGGATAGTGAGGCTTAAAGTTAGAGTATGTAGGAAAGAGGGAAATTTTTTCCCAGTAAATGTAGGCCTTAGCAAGGATGTGTGATGTCACCGTGGTGTTTAATATACATTTATGGAATTGGGGTGTTAAGTGAAGTAAATGTGCGGGGTCTTGCAAGAGGTGTGCGTTAAAACGATAAGAAGATATACACACATATAGAGCGGGAGTGCTGTCGACAGCTGCTCTTTGCTGATGACCTGTGCTCTTGGGAGATTCTGAAGATAGAAGGTTGCAGAGACTTGGTGGATGTATTTGGTAGTGGTGTGCAAAGAGAGAAAAATTAAGAGTGAATTAGGTAAAGAGTAGGTTGGTTATGAGGAGTAACAAGATGTAGGTGATGATAGTGGATTGAATATCAGATTGGCAGGGAGAGAGTATGGAGGAGTGAACGTATTCAGTTATTTGGTGATGTGGAGGTGTAGCGGTGATGTGGTCTATGGAGTATGAGAGTTTGAACATAGAATTGGATGAGGGAAAAAGAGTGCAGGGTGGCATGTGTGTGAGTCTGTGGTGAGACAAGAACGCGTTGTCCCTTGGAGGCAAAGAGGGGAAATGTATTGAGAGTTATGTAGTTTTACCAACGCTTTATATAGCGCGCGCGTGAAGCGAGTGGGTGATGAATGAGTTGCACGAGAGGGTGAAGGACTGGAGGCAGTGGAAGAAGTTATGTTGAGGGCAATGTGTGATGTGAATAGAATTGCAGGAAGTGTCGTTTAGTTTGGAGTTAGGAGGAGGTGCGGGATTACCAAAATGTGGTCCAGAGGGCTGGGAAGGGTTGTTGAGGTGGTTGGACATGTAGGAGAGAATGGGAGCGAAACAGAATGACTTCAAGAGTGTATCTGTCTGTTGTGGAAGGAAAGGCGGGTAGGGGTCGGCCTTAGGAGGGTGACTGAGGGGGTAAAGGAGGGTTTTGTTGGTGCGTAGGGCTTGGACTTCCAGCAGGCAATGCGTGAGCGTGTTTGATAGGAGTGAATGGAGACAAATGGTTTTTGAAGAATACTTGACGTGGTGTTGGAACGCTGTAGCGCTCAAAAGTAAACATTTATGACGGATTCAGGTGAAACCGGACAGGCCGGTACTGAGTCGTGGAGTGAGGAAGTACTCAGTGCCTGCACTCTGAAGTAGGGGTGTTTGTTGTTGACAGATTTAGAAAAACACTGTAGTGATAAAGCACCCTCGTCTGGCAAGACAGTGATGGAGTGTTGATGGTTGAAAGTTTTTTTTTTCGGGCCACCCTGCCTTGGTGGGAATCGGCCAGTGTGATATTAAAATAAAAATAATAACACAACTTTGTCTATTATGAATCTTAGTGTTGGTTCACGCCGGAGATGCTGTTCCGTCATTTGCATTATCAATGTGAGTGTCCGATCTTCAGATCAACTCTCGACTGTGCCTTATCTCCTCCTCTTCTTGCCTCTTTCTTCTTTCCTTTTTCTTCCTAAGGGAATTTTTTTTTTGGCGTTAATTTTTTTCCGATTATTTATGTTTGTGTTAGTGCCACTCGCCGTGGGGTACTTAGGCTACTTCCACTGGTACTATATTACTATACTTTCAGCTACTATTACCTATCCCACTCTCTGTCCCTTGTTTCACTATTATTACTCTCTATTACACCTTTACCTCTATTGCACTACTTTATATTACTACTGCTACCACTGTTACACTACCTCTGCATTGTTCGGCCATTTCTTCTGCCTCTCGTTTTTTCTCCCGGGCATCGCTACTCTCGAATATATACTGGTCCTTCCCTCGTGCTGCGTGTGGCTAGTATTTCAATCTCTCTTCATACGGAAGATTTCTAATGCTCTCAATTTAATTTTGTATTCTTCGATGAATGTTTTCTAATGAATTTACATCCCATTCTATTATATGGAGAACAGAAACTGAGCTGCTTAATCTAGGTGTGGCCTTACTATTGGATGATATAAAGCTGTAATAGTATATAGCAGCTGGACTTCTGTTTGTTTTACACTTCTTGATTTAAATCCCAATAATCTATTTGCCTTATTAAGCAGTTAAGCATTGCTGATCTAGGTTTAGGTTGCTCCTTATCTTAATCCCCAAGTTCCTTTTCGCATTCTGTGTTATGACTTTCCCAGGCTTGAGAAATTTGCATTCATCTACAATGAACTGCATCTACCATTTTTCTGAACACGAACTAAGTGTGTCTAAATCCTCCTGATGTTCTGTGTACCTGTTAGTTTGAATCTGATGATCTCCTATCTTCGTGTCATCAGGAATTGCTCACTTCATGAGCGGATTAGCTTGTCCAGTACTAAATAACCAGGGAAGATAACTTTTCTTTTATTGATTTAACGAAATCAATAGGTTATCCCCCCCCTATATTAGTAACGGATAGAACTTAATTTTATCTCTTTTAGAAGTGAAATTCAAAAATGTCTGTAAGATGCGAATAAATTTAACGAATACCTAGAATCTTGTTCTGAGGAGACTTTAATGGAAGTAGTTGACGCTCTGAAGTGAGCTAGAGGAAATCTCTGCTGTAACACTGAGGAAAAGCACAAGGAAACTGAAGAGAACCTAGTCAGACAGTATTGGCAATCGACAAAGTATAGATGGAAAGTGATTAAGCATCACGAAGAACTACAACTGGATGTCTAAAACCCAGGATGAATAACTCAGTCAAGATCTGACATGGTTCCGAAAAGAAAAATGTCAGAGTTCAACCTACGCTGGCTTATGAGGATGAAGCAGAGCCCCAAATTCAACTAATCCGAGTTAGTGCAATCAGAAACAGGAATCCAAGTTATAGACCCGGAGGAGAGTTACATTACCATTCGACTTAATTGTAATAGTGTTTATCATCCCGCTTAACCCGCATGTGTCTCTTTGCTTGTATCAGACCTTTGTACTAGTTTATGCAAGGGACTGCAGTATACTACAATTTTCATATTGGGTGATAAGTTAACACATTAGGTGATAAAGTTTAATATTGGGTGATAAAGTTAACATCTTTACGAGTAAAAGTCATAACTGGTAGCCCATCTTAAAATTATTACATCAGAGTTCAAAACTTTCTAATAATGGATAGAATAGCTTATGTAGTCATGCGAGACTGTTGAAGGGTGAGGTGATGAGAACCAGTACTTGGTCATTATTAAAAGAAAACAGTTAAAGGCAGGAAAGACAAATTCCCTTCCACCAGGGCTCATCACACTCGAAGTTTGGTATCGGCTTCAAAGATGGCCTGGCTTACGCACAGTGTGATACAGGAAATAAAAAAACTCAACAAGCCCTTTTAAACTATTTACATGAAAACCTGGCTATAAGTAATCCCCCCTCTCCCATCCCCTCATACCCGCATATTAGATATATTATATATTTCAGCCTAAAAATGCTTTTACATAAGATGTTAAACAATTATTTTCTTGACTCTCTATATCCAAAACCTGTAATGTTGAAGTAGATGGATAAGCAGTACTAGTAGAGAGAGATAATGAAGCTTCGAGATTTTGTTCTTGTAGGTGAATGGGTTCTGAGAACGACATTGTTGATCCCATTAGACACATGTGCAATAAAGATACCCAAGAGTTGCACATGTGTCTAAATTTAGTCAATTTTGTTCTTGTTTACAAAAAGATAAAAAAAATATGAACAATACAATAGGGTGATTAATGAGATTAAGATGAAGATATTGCTGATTTGACCATGGTCGAGTAATATGTATTGTTAAATTAGATTTTTTGTTAAAGATTATGTAATTACTTGCGAAATGGGGTAGCGAGTTGTTACTTGTTAAATAAACGAGCAGAAAGAAAATATTGTTAACTCAATATTGGTTTACGAATTCACTTGATGCTACCATGGAGGAGTCGTCCGGGGTCTCAACGCCCCCGGCCGAGTCCTGACCAGAGCCTGCTAAATCTTGTTGAAGAAGGTTTTAAAGAGTACGACATGAAAGTTAAGATACATGAGCAACATCCTGGTTATCTTTATATGTAAATGCCACACAGTATTCTGTTGCTGGGCGGTGCGAGACCAACCGTGTACTGGTGCAGGCCTGAAACCATGTATCAACTTGGTGAGTGCGCGGACTGTACCACTCTGCCAACTGAAGAGTGTGGTAACAGGTTCCGCACACACCAAGTGATATGGGTTATCAGGCCTGCACCAGTACACGGATGTTTGTCTCGGCCACCGCCCCCTAGAAACGAAGGAACTGTGTGGATTTACAATACTCAGTATATCCAGATGTTGCATTGTTGTCTTAATTCCTGCTAAATCTTTTTCTCACATTAGGAGTGACTGTGAGTCGTGATACACATTATTCTGTCTTATAAACTTGCCATGGTAATTCTCTGTAGTTTCCGCAGGCTTAGAACCTTACACCTTGTTATACTGTTTAAACTGCATTGCCACGTTTTGACGAGCACTATCTACTGCATCAACCATCCAAATTAGTTGAATAAAACGATCCGCAAATGCGTTAACAGGAAGCTACAGCAGCTATTAGGAGAGAATAGAGAATTTAAAGGAACGTCAGAAGAGGAGAGATTAACCTTGTACTGTTACCAATATGTTTCAGCTTAAAAGGTAGTAAAAAGTGGATTAGTACTGCTAGACGTGACCATGAATTAGAGGTGCTAATGAATCAAAGACCAATCCAAAAGGGGTTCTTTCAAGTGTATAGGGCGTTATCAGTAGGAAGAAAAAGTAGGACCTCTTGAAAATTGGGAATGCGGATGCTGACTATTTATTGTCATGTTTCTATCATATAGGAAAGCTATTATAAGGAGAAATTCCAGAATAGAAAAATTAATAATTATTCAGTTCCTGATGACTGCTAGGATTTTCTATATTACTGTCGACGAGGGACCAGTGTGTTATCAATCAGTGGGCTCAGAAACTTTAAGCGCAAAATGTAAGTGCCCCGGGACCCGACGAGTTGCTTTCCAGGGTACTTGAGGAATGCAAGATGGAATTGTAATTAATGTTCGGCTAGATATTGACCGACCAATATGTAAAAGTAAACGGACACAAGTGACAACTAATGTGACATTTTATTGTGGCATCGTTTCGCTCTCGAGGAGCGACGGGTTGTGACTGAATGCTGGACGGCTTGACAAAGCTCCTGGAGAATGCGGAAACGTTTGCCCACAGTTAAAATGTCACATAGGTTGCACGCTGTGTCCTTTTGACTGCTAGTCAAAATGGAACTAGTCCGCCATTAACGTAGTGTGTTTAGATGCGGTCCTTCTCTTACTGGTGTTTGCCAGGAGTGGCGGAAGTTGGATGAGTTTGTAGGTTCCTATATTCTACACTCAGGGAATAAGTCTGTAATTCCTTCTAAATTGCCGTTCCAATAAGCCTGAATCTATAGTGGCGTTATTTGAATCAATTTTAGACTGACAATTATGAGAAGTCACATAGAGAGCATAAGTTGATTTAATGGATCCAGTGTGGGATCTCTAGAGCGCGCTGCAGTTACCTGCCTTGTGACAAATTTACTGACAGATTTTCAATAGATCATGTTTGAGTGCTGAGTGACAGTGATAAAGACTATGATATCGTTTAGAGGAATTTAGTAAAGTGGCAGCTCATGGTATAGGAGGTAAAATTGCTAGCATGGATTGAAGGCATAGCTCTGACTAATAGAAATCAGGAGAGTTTCCATTAATGGGGTTCAATCTGAATGCGATGGATTGTCACTAGGGGCATTCAAAGGAGATCGTTTTAGAACTCTGTCTGATTGTTGAATGTCTATATTTAAGATTATTAATGAACCTTGATGAAGGGATTAAGAGTTGACATGAGTCAGATTTGATGGTGAGGAACAAAGATCTAGACCAGAAATCGTATCTATTCTGACGGAGGATATGATATAGACTCCAGCGAGGATAAGTTTGGACTCAAATTTATGTCTTGGTTGCGAAAATGTATGGCAGCATCTAGAAGTTTAATGTGTCGAATAATAATAGACTGAGCATTATTAGAATCACCTGAAGAGCATAATTTGAGTGAATGGCTATTCGCATGGGTTCAGGAGCGGTCGTTCTGCCTGACAAACTTACTGACGTTCTTCAATAGTATAGCATTTGAGGCAGTAGACAGGTAAAGTAATGATGATAATTTGTCGCTCTTTTGATTTAGCAAAGCGTCGACAGGAGTTTCTCACAGAGACTCTTAAGAAAAGTGCAGCTCATGGTATAGGATCAGTTCTGCATAGATGAGGCTTGGTGACTGAAAGAGAAAGCGGAGAGTTTCCAGTTAATTAATGGGGCTTCAAATGTCTTGAATGGGGATTGTGCACTAGTGGCATTCCAAAAGGATCCAGTTTTGTAGGACTGTGTTGTTCATACTTTACAGTGACCTGATGAAAGGAATTCAAGTTGACATGAGCAAATTTGCTGATGGTACGAAGATAGGCCGTATGATTCATTCTGAGGAGGATTCTAATGAACTCCAGGAGGATTTGGACAAATTAATGTCTTGGTCTGAAAAATGGCAGAGAAGTTAAAGATGGAACAACTGTAAAAGTACTAGTCCTTGGTAATGAAAAAATAAACCCTCTAAGCTATAGACCAGGTGAAGTAGAGCTTGATCAACAGAATGCGAAAAAGATTTGGGAGTCATAAGAACATAAGAACATAAGAAAGGAGGATCACTGCAGAAGGTTTGTTGGCCCATACTTGGCAGGTCCTTTACAATCCATCCCACTAACAAAACTTTTGCCCAACCCAATTTCAATGTTACCCAAGAAATAAGGTCTGGTAACTATATCCACTCATTTGCAAGTCCCACTCAAATCCAATCCCTCTCACTCATATATTTATCCAACCTAAATTTGAAAAGTACCCAAAGTCCTAGCCTCAATAACCCAACTAGGTAGACTGTTTGAACTCATCAACTACCCTATTTCCAAACCAATACTTTCCTATGTCCTTTCTAAATCTAAGCTTGTCTAATTTAAATCCATTACTGCGGGTTCTCTTTTGGAGAGACATCCTCAAGACCTTATTAATGTCCCCTTTATTAATACCCATCTTCCACTTAACACTTAATTTATGTCTCCCCTCATTCTTCGTCTAACAAGTGAATGTAATTTAAGAGTCTTCAAACTTTCTTCATAAGGAAGATTTCTAATCCTATGTATTAATTTAGTCATCCTACGCTGAATGTTTTCTAACGAAATTTATGTCCATTCTGTAATATGGGACCAGAACTGAGCTGCATAATCTAGGGGAGGCCTTACTAATGATGTATAAAGCTGCAGTATGACCCCCGAACTTCTGTTGCTTTCACTTCTTGATATAAATCCCCGTAATCTATTGGGCCCTTTTTACGTACGCTTATGCATTTCTGTCTTGGTTTAAGGTTGCTGCTTACCATAACCCCAAGTCCTTTTCGCAATCTGTATTGCTAAGTTCTGTATTTTTTAACTTATAAGTGCTAGGGTTGTGGACACTCCCGAGCTTCATAACCTTGCATTTATCTACACTGAACTGCATCTGCCACTTTTCTGACCAGGTATTGAGTTTGTCTAAATTCTCCTGAAGTTCCCTGATATCTACGTTTGAATCAATTATCCTACCTATCTAAAGCCAAGACAGCATTGCCTAAGTGTGCACAACAAGGCTAACAGATTACTAGGATTTATTTCAAAAAGTATAAGCAACAGAAGTCCGAAAGTTATTTTACAGCTCTATACATCACTAGTGAGGCCTCATTTAGATTATGCCGCTCAGTTTTGGTCTCCTTACTACAGGATGGGTATAGACTCATTGGAGAACATACAGAGAAGAATGACTATGGGAAAGGTAAACACATATACAGTGTAATGTGATCCTTTATTGACAACGTTTCGCCCACACAGTGGGATTTTTCAAGTCACAAACAGATCTACCTGGGTGGAAGGTACGCGAGTATTCATGGTTAGGTTCAGAATGCTGAGGTCAGGTGGAGAATGCTGCATCTGATGATGTACCGAGTGGGGTTATAGAGTCTAAAATCTTGGGTAGCTTGGAAGGGAGATTGCATAAGTATGTGGGGACCTCTGAGTGTTTCCCCCTT
>NW_026504919.1:0-24985 GCF_026875155.1 Cherax quadricarinatus
GGGGGGTTAAAACATCCTGAAATTTAATCTTGGGCCTACAAAGGTGAAGGCTTGAATGTAAACTGGGTTGGTTCTTTCTGGTCCCCAACTCCCAAATTCTCAAAATTTTTCTTTTTTTGATGTGTAAAAACCCCCCAACCCCGGGTTTTCCCCCGTTTTTCCCAGGGGGTTGGGACCCCTTTGGGGAAATATCTTTTTTCTTTTTTTGGGGTTTTTTTTAAAACTTGCATTTCCGGTTAATTTTGGAAAACCTTTTCCGGTGTCCCCCCTTCCCCCTTTTTTTGGTTTTCCCATAGATTTTTTTCCTAAAACCTTCCTTTTTTTCCAAACAGGGGGTTTCCTGTTAACCCCTTTGCATTTTGTTTTTTAAAAAATTACCCCGGGGTTTTGGGGGCCCCCCGGGGAAGCTAAAAAGGGTGTGGATTTTGAAAGTTTTTTTGGGGCCTTTTTTTAAGGTATTTTTCTAAATTTGCGGGGGTTTGGGTTTATGGTTTGTCTGTTGTTTTTTGTGGGGTTGTGTGGGTTTTTGGGTTTGTGTGTGTGTGTGTGTGTGTGTGTCGTCCCGAATATGATCTCAAACTTGAACTTCCCGGCCCAGAGCTTTGGAAAGAAGAGTAAGGAAGAAGGATGGGTAAGGATAAAAAATTTTGGGGAAAGTATGGGAGGGGGGAAGAGAGGTAGGGATAAAAAAGGGGAAGTGGCAAAACCACTATGGGGGAAATTTTTGGAATGTGTATGTGTAATAACAAAAAAATTAAAGGGATATTGGTTTAAAACTTACCCAAAAAACCCACAAAAATAAAAACAGATATGTAGGTGCGGGGGACTCGAGTTGGTGATAGAAAATACGGGGGTAGCAAATATTTTTTTTTTTGCATTGAATACGCAAGTTGGATGATAAGGAAAGGGGTTCAAAAATTTATATGGAAAAAATTTATTTTAAAGATAAAATTTCATGTTGGGTTAACTCAAGATGGTGTCCCTCCATAGAAAATTTATATGAGTTACAATGGGGTTAGTTTGTGGGATTGGGAGAAGTTATAAAAAAAAGCTCCAAAAATTGGGGGCGATAATATTTTTAGAAAATATAAAAGGGTTTCGGGGTTTTTAACCCAACCCACTTCTTTCGCCGGGAGGTTGCTAAAGATCATTGGTCGAGGGTAATCGTCTTTATGGATGAAGGACGCAGCTTCTGTGGAAGATTTTTTTCCCTTAGTGTCCGGATGATACGGCCCGGTTTAATTTTTTCAACTTGGGGGGGGAATTTTTCTCAAACGGGTATGTAGAGTTTTTTGGCTTGGGCATAGGGGGTTGCCTCTTCCCCAGCTTTAAAAAAGGGGCATGCTTTTAGGGGGCAGCAATACCCTGTTCCCTTGGGGAAATCTGCCATTTTGATTCTTCTCTCCCCCTTTACCCGAAATTAAAAAGCGGGGGGGGGGACCCCGGGGGTTTTTCGGGGAACCCGTTTAAAACCGTAAGCATTTTTGGTCTTTGTTGTTAAAGAAAATTGGGGAAAAATGGGGTATTCGAGTATAGGTCTTATTTTTTTATACAGTTTTTTTTTTTTGACATTTTAAGGGGGGCTTGTTTAAAATTCTATAGAAAATGCTAAGACGGGCTTTGGCTATTTTTTTATTTTTATGACGTGAGATGTTGATGGGCAGCTTGTCTATTTCATATCCCAAGATCTTGTTAGGATTTCTAATAGTACGGGGTGTACCTCTGATGGAAAACCCCCCCTTGGGCCTTCTTTGGGTTTGATGCAAAACTTTTTTTTTTCCTTTCTTTGTTTAACCAGGATTTTGGGGTCGTAATTCTCCTTTTTTTTTCCCCAATCGGGATTTTTGGGGCAAAAGGTTCAATTCATTTTTTCAAGGGCCCTTCTCATATTATTTTTTTCCTTTTTAAAGGGCTTGACGAGACGACGGGGATAACTTTAAACCCCAAATTAAGATAATTGCATCACTGAACCCCCGGGTTTGGGGAAAAAGATCCACATAAATAGGGGGAATAGAAAGGGGTTTAAAACAAAAAACCTTGGGGGGAAAACCAACTGTCCTTAAAAAGGGCTCGGGCCCTCCCGTGAAAGGGGGAATGTTTTTTCCCTTGAAGTTAAGAAGTTATTATAATCTGAAAAGGGGTCATTTTTTTGGTCAGGTAGGGTCAACAAGTTTGATAAAAACCATCATGCAAAAAGCTTGAAAAGCGGTTTTTAAAAACTCTGGTGGCAATTAGGAAAGGGGATTGTCCTGTTTTTTTCAGACTTGTTTCAGCATCAAAAATAAAATTTTTTGCATAAATGGACCTCTTTTGTGTTTTAAACCCCAAATTTGTTTTTTATAAAGGGTGAATAAACTCCATGTAATAGTTAAAATATTTTAAAGAAATAAACTCAAAAAATTTTTTCCCATGACTTAAAAGAAAAGGATAAGGTTTTTATTTCCCCAAAGGTTTGGGGGGATGTCTTTTTTGGGTTTAGCAAAAAAGATAAACCTTGGGCCGTTTTTAAAAACCCAACGGGGAAAAAAGCCGGGGGCCCAAGAGGGCATTAAAGTTTTTTAACCAAGACTGTTTTTTTTTCGGGGTTAGGAAAATTTGTTTAAAGGGTTAAATTCCAGAGAGCCAGGGGCTTTTTTTGCCATTTTTCCCAAAAACCTACCCCATTAAAGAAATTGTGATAGGCCTAGAAAGGGGGTTTTTCTTCTTCAAGGGATTTGATGTATTGAGGGAAGGTAGGGTTTTTTTTTTTCACCAAATTTTCTCAACCCCATTCATTGAAACAACTGAAAAAGGGTTTAAATTTTTAAAAACGGGGGACTGTTATTGTGGGAGAGAAATTTTTTCCCCATACATCACCCATCAAATTACCCGGGTTCCGTGGACCCGTAAAAGTTTTACCCCAACCCCCCTTTTCCCCTCACCCTCATCTTTCATCCCATAAATTTGAAGGTAGGGAATTAGGTAGCGGGGCCTTGGGTTGTTTTGCCCCAAAAAAGTTCGGGAAATTTTCCCTTTTTCAAAAATTTTGATGTGACTTTTATACGGGTTTATTTTGGAGAACGGGAAATTTTTAAAGATAAGCCCTTTTTTTGTGATGACTAATCATGGTAATTAAGACCTCCCTTTCCTTAAAGGCAAGATAAGTTTTCCCATTTTAATTTTTAAACCCCAAAGGGTTACCCCACCCATTTTTAAAACCCAATGAAAGTCATGCGTCATCGAGGACGTCAACTTTTTTCCTTGTTTTTCCTTAATCTTGCCCCCCGGGAATCCACCCACACCATTTCCAACAAAAAACCCCAAGGAAACCTATTTGCTGTACCTCCGGTGGTTGTTGCTTTTGGGGAAGAGGGGCCTTGGGGCCCTTTTTGGGTTTTTTTTTTTTCTTACAGTCTCAAATTTCCCCCTGTGGGTTTTCATTTTGGTTGATAGTTTCTTTGGGGAAACAAATTTGGGGCAAGTTGGCATTATTGGGAATCAATTTTTAAAGGTTGTGAAGAGACCCTGACGCACCCTTTTTTTGCAGTAAAAGGGTTAAAATTTTCCCAAAACGAAAAAAATTTCTTGGTAAACCCAAAATCCCCTGAAGGGGAAAAAATCCTAGGGTTTTTGAAAACGGGGTTTTTTAAGGGTACGGGTTTATTTTAAATGGAAAAGTTTCAAACTGGTTTATAACGGGGGATAGGGTCAAATTCCTAGGGACCCCACCAGGAGAACTCGGTAGGAAGAGGTCAAATCTTGTTGGAAAGACCATATCTGGTGCCCCCAGGCGAGGCCCCAATATATGTTTTAAAAAAGGAATGGGCCTTGAAACACAGTTTCCCGGGCCCTGCCCCCGATTTTAAAAAGTTTTTTTCCCCCCTTTCAAGTCCCCCGGGGCGGACTACCAACTCCACTTTTAAAAGAGGGCGGGTGATGAGCATTAAAAAAATCTCCGCCAGAATTTTTGGGAATATTTTGTTTAATTTTTCCAATTTAGGGGAATGGCCCTCAATATATGGTTGTCCGGAGGAAAATTTAAAATTTCCCCTAAAAATTTTTGGGGGGCCATGAGATGCCATCATTTCCCTATTGCAAAAATGTTATCTTCGGGGAAACGGGTTTTATTTCAAAAGCTTTAGCCTAATTTAAAAAAGATGGCCCAACCCCCACTAGGGGGTCCTTTTGATTTTCCACGTAGGGGAAAACCCACTAATTTAATTTGTTGATAACTTCCCAGTGCCCTAAATTAAAGGGGGAAACTTCGGGGTTTTGGAAAATTAGGTAGTTAAATTTTCAAGGGGGTTTAAACAAATTTGTAAATTGAATTCCCCCAAATTTTTTTTGCACCCCGTGCGTGTATGCGATTAAAACGCCCTGAAAAGAAAACATAAACTTTGGGAATACACACCCCCCCTACTAGACTCGTCAAGGGGGGAAAGGGGGTAATTCTGAATATTGCTTCGTACTAAAAAATGTCAAATCCTCATATAGTTGAAAAACCCCAACAGAAAAAAATTGGGAGTCATCATCAGATAACGGGAGGTGTGTATTCCCAGAAAAAGGAAGAAAGGGGGGCCACTTGAGTGCCCAAAAGGGAAGCCCGTGGAGGTTTCCAAAGGGAAAAAAATTTTAAAGGCCGGGTTAAAGAAACCCGGGGGAAAGTTCCTTTTTCTTTTTTCAACGGGCCCCCTTTTGAAAATTGGGGAAGAATAACCCCAAATTTTGGGGGGCATGGTTGGGGTCAGGTATTGCCTCTTGGGAAATAAAGGGAATTTGGGCAACCGGGGTATGTGAGGGGGTGACCCTGAAAAAGGGGGTTTGAAGTATCTATTTGTAGGGGTAGAGTAGGGCCCACATACTTCTTACCCTTGAGGGGGGGGCCATAAAAAACTTAAATTGTTTTGGGTTTTAATGGGCCCCTTGACCCTATTTAGCCCTTTAAAATCATTGAAAAACATTGAGCCGAGTTGAATATCACCCCCTCTTTTTCCCCTTTGGCCTTTTATGTACAAAAGTTGAGCTCTCGTCATACCCCCGGCGGGGAAAACCCCCTTGAGACAGGGGGGAAAGGGGTTTTTGTGGTTGTTTTTGGTTGAAAGGTGAGGGTTAGGGGGGAGGGGGGAGGCACTGTAGGGGGGGCAGAAGCCCAAAATTTTTTGCGAGATAGAGGAGGCACTAGCCCCAGGCAGAGCCGGGAAAACATTGGGGGGACATTGTTGAGGTGCCTGGGGAGGGTCTTCGAAGAACGGGTTTTGTTTCTTGGCTTTCTTAAAATTTTTCCCGTATTACCTTTAAACCTCTTTAAGGGCAGAAAAGGGGAGAAAAGTTTGGTGTTTTCCATTGCCCAAAAAACACAATTGGGTTTTGGGGTTTTTTTAAGGCAATCTCGAAAAGGAAAAAGCTCACCAGAGGGGGAAATTTTTCTGCAAATTTTAGTGATTGGCTACTGCTTTATTGGTGGGATGGGCCAAAAAGCATAACAAATTTTTAAAAAATTGTGTAACACTGACAAACCGTTCAAGAAAAATTTGGTCAGGTGTACATTTTGGGGCCAAAAAAATTTGAAACCTTTTTGGGAAAATATTAGTTTGGTGCTTTTAGGTTTTCTCAAAATATTAAAATTTTTTTGGTTTCCTGTTTTGGGCAGGGGTTTTGAGAAATTTTTATTCATGAACAACCCTTTAAATTTAGAATTCCCGAATTCTCCCCATTAAAGTTCCCTTCCAAAAAAGTTCCACCACAGAAACTGTCTTCATGAAAAAGGGTTTAAATTTTCCCACAAAAAACAGTTGTTTGGGGCCGAAAATTTGCTTAAAACAGGGGAATTTTTAGGAAAAAATCCCCAAAATTTTAAAAACAAAAAGGATCTTAATTTTCAAATAAAGGAATTTCTTCTTTTTTAAGGGGAAAAAATCCCCAAATTGGGTTTGAAAACCCAACCCAAAGGGGGGGAAAAATTGAAAACAAATTTCTTCAAAAAAAAAGACTTTTTGGTTTTTGTCCAACATCCTAATTTGGCCCATTATAAAGGTCAAGGGCCCCCTGAAACAGGTTTCCCCCCAAAAAAAGGGGGAAAAAGGCCCCCTTTTACCCTAACCCTGAGTGGGGGGGGGGGAAGGGCCCCTAAGGGAAACCTTTCCCCCGAAAAGTGAAGGGGGGGCGGGGGCCCCCCCGATTGCCTACCCTCGGGGTGGGGGGGGAGGGCCCCTAAGAAAGCCTACCACCCCCGAGGGTTTTTGGGGGGGGGGGGCACCCAAGAAAGCCTACCCCAGGGAGGGGGGGGGAAAGGGCCCAAAAAGATGGGCCTTTAAAAACCCAGGGTGGATGGGGGAAACAGGGCCCCAAAGAAAGCCCAAAAAAAAAGTTGGGAAAAAGGGTGAAAAGGTGGCCCCGGTGTGGCCGGATTTTTTAAAAAAAAAGGGGAAGGAAGGGGGAAAACAAGGGAAACCCCCAAAGGAATTTTTTGGGAAAAAAGGAAGGGGGATTGGGGGAAATGGGGGCAAAAAGGTACCCCCAATGTTAGGTGTTTGTGTGAGGGGGGTGGGGAAAGGTTTTGGGGTGGGGGGAAAGGGGGAAAAAGGGGGTCCCCCGGAAGGGGGGAAGGATGGGGGGATGGGGGGGGGGAAAAATGGAAAAAAAGAAAGTTACCCCAGGTAGATGTTTGTTTAAAGGGGGGGGATGGGGAATGTTGGGGGGGGGGGGGATAGATGGGTGAAAAGCAAGTCACCCACCAAATGTAGATTTTGGTGTGAGGGGGGGATGGGGAAGGTTGGGGGAAAGGGGGGAAGGGGAGGGGTGAACAAGCAATCCCACCAAGGGGTAATGTTTTTTGTGGGGGGGAGGATGGGGAAGGTTGGGGGGGGGGAAGAGGGGGGGTTTCAACAAGCAAGTACCACCGGGTCGATGTTTGTGTGAGGGGAGGATGGGGAAGGTTTTGGGGAAAGGGGGAAAAAAGGGGGGGAACAAGCAACAAAAACCAGGGTAATTTTTTTGTGTGAGGGGAGGATGGGGAAAGGGGGGGAAGGGGAAGAGAGGGTTTAACCAAACAAGCAAAATTACCACCAGGTAGGGTGGGTTTTAGTGGAGGGGAGGATGGGGAAGGTTTTGGGGATGGGGGGAAAAGAGGGGGTGAACAAACAAGTCACCGCAAGGTGAGTTTTTTGGGGTTTAGGGGAGGATGGGAAGGTTGGGGGGTTTGGGGGAAGGGGGGGGTCCCAACAAGCAAGCCACCCCCAGTGTAGATGTTTGGTAGGGGAAGGGGGTGGGGAAGGTTTTGGGGAAAGGGGGAAAGAGGGGGTGAACAAAACAAAAGTTAAACCGGGAAATGTAGTTGGTTTTTTAGGGGAAAGGGTGGGGAAAGGGTTGGGGGGGGTTTTGGGGGGTGAGGGGGGGAACAAGCAAGCACGCCCGGTAATTTTTTGTGTGGGGGAGGATTGGGGGAAGGTGGGGGAAAGGGGAAAAAAGGGGGGAACAAGCAAGTCACCCCATGTAGTTTTTTTTTGAGGGGAGGAGGGGGAAAGGTTGGGGGGAAGGGGAAAAAGAGGGGTGAAAAAAGCAAGGGCACCCCAGTGTTTGTTTTTTGTGTTAGGGAGGAAGGGGGAAAAAAAGGGGGGATGGGGAAGGGGGGGGGAAAAAAGAAAATCAACCCCCAAGGTTTTAGTTTTTTTTGTGTGAGGGGGGGGATGGGGGAAGGGTTTGGGGGGGGTGGGAAAAAGGGGGGAAAAAAGGGAATCCCACCCAGGTAGATGTTTTTTTGAGGGGAGGATGGGGAAGGTTTTTGGGGGGGTGAGGGAAAAAGGGGGGGTGAACAAGAAATCCCACCAGGTAGATGTTTTTTGTGAAAGGGGGGGAAGGGGGAAAGATGGGGGGATGGGGAAGAGAGGGGAAAAAGCAAAGTCACCCAAACCCTTTAGAATTTTTTGGGGGGAGAGGTGGGGGAAAGGTTTAGGGGATGGGGAAGAGAGGGGTGAAACAACAAAATCCCCACCAGTGGTTTGTTTTTTTTGTGTGAGGGGGGGAAGGGGAAAGGTTGGGGGTGGGGAAGAGGGGGGTTGGGAACAAAGGCAAGTCACCCAAAAGTGTAGATGTTTTTTTTTTGAGGGGGGGAAAGGGGGGGGTTTTGGGGGGAAAGGAAAAAAGAAGGGGGGAAAGGCCAAAAAAGGGCCCCACCGTGTAGGTTTGTGTGAGGGGAGGAAGGGGAAAAAATTGGGGGGGTGGGGAAAAAGAGGGTGAACAAAACAAACCCCCCCAAATGTTGTTTGTTAGGGGGTGGGGGGTTTGGGGGAGGGGGAGGGGTGCGGGCCGAGGTTTTGAGGGGGGGTGGGGAAGGAAAAGGGGGTGGGAAAAAGGGCAACCCCCTCCCCCCAGTGTAGATGTTTTTTTGAGGGAGGGGTGGGGGAAAGGTTTAGGGGGGTGGGGAAGAGAGGGGGGAAAAAGCAAACAATCCCCCCGCCCCGGGGTTTAAATTTTGTGGTTAGGGGAAGGGGTGGGGAAGGTTTGGGGGGGGGTGGGGAAAAGGGGGGGGCAAGCAAGTCACCTCCAGTGTAGTTGGTTTTTGGGGAGGGGAGGAAGGGGGGAAAAAAAGGGGGATGGGGAAGAAAGGGGTGAACAAGAAGGTTTACCACCCAAATGTAGTTTTTTTGGGGGGGAGGGGAGGATGGGGGAAAGGTTTGGGGGAAAGGGGAAGAGAGGGGGGAAAAAAGGGAATTTCCCCCAGTGTGTTTTTTGTGTAGGGGGGGGAAGGGGGGAAAAAAAGGGGGGAAAAGGGGGAAAAAGAGGGTGAACAAGGGAAGTCAAACCCCCATTTTTAGATGTTTGTTGAAAGGGAGGTTTGGGGGAAAGGGAAAGGGGGGTGGGGAAGAAAAAGTGGTTTAAACAAGCAAGTCACCCCCTTATTTTTGGAGGGGGAAGGGGGTGGGGGGGGAAAAGGGGGGGGCGCCCCCAACCCGTTTTTTTTGTTGGGGGAGAATTTAATTTTTGGGGTTAAAAAAGAGGGGGAACAAGCTTTCCCACCGGTGTATTTTTTGTTGGTTTGGGGAAGGGAAAAAAAAAACAAGTTAAAACCCAAAAAAATTTCCCCACCTGGAAAAAAATTTTTTGGAGGGGAATAATTAAAAGAGATTGCAAAAAGTCCCCCGGGGGTTTTTTTTTAAGGTGGGGAAAATTTTATGGGGGGAAAAATTAACAAGAACAAATAACCCCTGAAAAAGTTTTTTGGGGAGGGGGGAAAAAAAATATGAAAAGGGGAAAAGATTTTTTAAAAACAAAACCAGGGCCTTATTTGGAAAAAGGGGAGGGGTCAAAAATGGAAAAAGTTTTTAGCCCCGGAAATTCTAAAACCCCGAGCCAGGGAGGACTTCCCTGGCCTTTGTTGGCACTGGAAACCATTTCCCCCTAGGTGGGGCCCCTGAAAAAAAAGAACTTCCCCTAAAATTTTTGGGGCCTGAACTGCGGCCATTAAAACACTTAAAAAAACCCCCTTAGGGTTGGGGACTAAATGGGCCCATTTTGGGGGGTTAAAAACTTTTCCCGGCCTTTAAAAAATTTTAGGAAACTTTTAAACCAGCTGGTTTGTGTTCAAAAAGGAACCGGTGGAGTTTTGGCCCTGGTTAGGGGCCCTTAAAATGTAAAAACACTGAACCAGCTGGCCTATGTGAGGCCTTTAACCACTGGGGCCCAGTGTGGGGGCCCCCTTTTATTTCTTAAGCGGCCCCAGGTGTGAGGCCCTGAACCCGCTGGCCTAGTGTGAGGGACTGAAAACCAGGTTGGGCCCCCTTAGGGTGTTGAAGGGACTGAAAGCCCGGCCAAATGGGGAAAAACATGAACCAGCTGGGCCCGGGGTGGGGCACTAACCAATTTTCCCCTTTTTTGAGGGACTGAACCAGCTGGGCCCATTTTGGGGCACTGAACCGCTTGGGCCCTTTTGTGGGGGGCACGAAAAGCTGGCCTAGTTGGGGCCCCCCTAAACCAGCTGGCCTAGTTTGAGGGGACTAAACCCCGGGTTGGGCCCCCGTGTGATTTCATAAAACCCGCTGGCCTAGTGTGAGGCACTTGGAAACCCGCTGGTAGTGTAGGCACTAAAAAAATGCCCCGTGGAGGCATAAAACCCGTGGGCCCAGTGTGAGGCACTGAAAAAGCTGGCCCCAAATGGGGAGGCAAATGGGAAACCCCTGGGCCCAGTGTGAGGCCCCTGAAAAAGGGTGGGCCCAGTGTGAGGCACTGAACCAGCTGGCCTATGTGGGGCACTAAAACCCGCCGGGCCTTTGTGTGAGGCCTAAACCAGCGGGGCCCAGTGTGGGGGCACTGAACCAACTGGGCCCAGTGTGAGGCACTAAAAACCCGCTGGGGCCCAGTGGTTTAGGCACTGAAAACCCGGGTGGCCCTAAAATGTGAGGCATAAAGCTGGCCTAGTTTTGGGGGCACTGAAAACCCGCTGGCCTGTGTGAGGCAAATGAACCAGCTGGCCTAATTGGGGGCACTGAACCAGTGGAGTGTAAAACACTGAACCAGTGGCCAAAAAGTGCCCTAAAAAAAAATGAACCCGCTGGGCCCAGTGGAGGCACTGAACCAGTGGCCAAAGGGAAGACACTGAACCCGGGGGCCAATTTTAAGGCACGAACCCGCTGGTAGTTTTAAGACAAATGAAAAAAAACTTTGGGTTAGGGTAAGCCACAGAAAACCAGCTGCCCTTGTAAAAACACCGAACCGCTGGCCAAGTCAAGACACGAAACCAGCCCGGCCTAGTGTAGGGACTGAACCCGGGTGACCCAGTTGTAAAGGGAAAAACTGAACCCCGCTGGGCCCCGTGTAAGAAAATGAACCAGCTGGCCAAATGTAAGGGGATGAACCACTGGCCAAAAGGGAAGGCACTGGGCCCGTGCCCCCGTGTAAAACCCTGAAAAAAAGCTTTGGGTTAGTGTAAGCCACATAACCAGTTGGCCCATTGTAAAACACTAAAACCAGCTGTCAAGTGTAAAAGACACTGAACCAGCTGGCCAGCTGTTAAGACACGGGCCCAGCTGGCCCAGTGAAGCCACGAACCAGCTGGCTTAGTGTAAGCCCCCGAACCAGCTGGCCCATTGTAAGACACTGAACATGCTGGCACAGTGTAAACCATTCAGCTGGCACAGTGAAAAAACCCTGGCTAGTTTGCACGTGTTAACCATCCCGGGGTCAGCTGGTCAGGGGCCCTTAGCAATCACTTGGCATTGGTTCAAAAACCCCATCCTTTCCCGGGTTTTCAGACATGTGTATATTTTTAATTATCTCCTCTTATTATAATTCTGGCATTATTTAATGCTGGTAATTTAAAGTGCAAAATTCTACATTTACCTCTCCGTTTTTACCATATTCCCATCTCCCACCCATAGCGGGATCCAAATAGAAGAAAACTTTCACCATCATTCACTAATAAACCCTTTTCAAGAAGTGCCCCGGACTTACATTCTTGCCATGTACAATCCAACCTGCACACTATTAGAACTGAACATCTCCACCCATCTCTCAAGTGCAGCACTGCACTTCCCATCTCCAGAACTGTAACATCTCCACCATCTCTCAGAGTGCAAGTGCAGCACTTCCATCTCCAGAACTGTAACATCTCACCCATCTCTCAGATTGCAGGCACTGCACTTCCCATCTCCAGAACTGCAACATCTCCACCATCTCTCAGATGCAGGCACTGCACTTCCATCTCCAGAACTGTAACATCTCCGACCTACTCGGCAGAGTGCAGCACTGCATTTCCATCTCCAGAACTGTAACATCTCCACCCATCTCCAGAGTGCAGGCACTGCACTTCCGATCTCCAGAACTGCAACTCTCCACCCATCTCTCAGAGTGCAGACTGCGCACTTCCCATCTCCAGAACTGCAACCCCATCTCCGCCATCTCCCCAGAATGTAACATCATCCCTCTCAGAACTGTAACATCTCCCGGCATCTCTCAGATGTAGCAGACACTGCCTTCCCATCTCCAGAACTGTAACACTCTGGCCACTCTCAGAGTGCAGGCACTGCACTTCCTTCCAGAACGTACACTCACCCATCTCTCAGATGCAGACTGCACTTCCCATCTCAGAACTGAACATCTCCTCCACTCTCAGAGTGCAGGCACTGCACTTCCATCTCCAGAACTGTAACACTCCACCCATTCTCTCAGATGCAGGCACTGCACTTCCCATCTCAGAACTGAACATCTCCACACCCTCTCAGAGTGCAAATGCTGCACTTACCCATCTCCAGAACTTGTAAACACTCCACCCATCTCTCAGAATGCAGGCACTGCACTTCCCATCTCCAGAACTGTAACATCTCCGCCCATCTCTCAGAGTGCAGGCACTGCACTTCCCATCTCCAGAACTGTAACATCTCCACCCATCTCTCAGAGTGCAGGCACTGCACTTCCCATCTCCAGAACTGTAACATCTCCACCCATCTCTCAGAGTGCAGGCACTGCACTTCCCATCTCCAGAACTGTAACATCTCCACCCATCTCTCAGAGTGCAGGCACTGCACTTCCCATCTCCAGAACTGTAACATCTCCGCCCATCTCTCAGAGTGCAGGCACTGCACTTCCCATCTCCAGAACTGTAACATCTCCACCCATCTCTCAGAGTGCAAATGCTGCACTTCCCATCTCCAGAACTGCAACATCTCCGGCCATCTCTCAGAATGCAGGCACTGCACTTCCCATCTCCAGAACTGCAACATCTCCGGCCATCTCTCAGAGTGCAGGCACTGCACTTCCCATCTCCAGAACTGTAACATCTCCACCCATCTCTCAGAGTGCAGGCACTGCACTTCCCATCTCCAGAACTGCAACATCTCCGGCCATCTCTCAGAGTGCAGGCACTGCACTTCCCATCTGCAGAACTGCAACATCTCCGGCCATCTCTCAGAGTGCAGGCACTGCACTTCCCATCTACAGAACTGCAACATCTCCAGCCATCTCTCAGAATGCAGGCACTGCACTTCCCATCTCCAGGACTCTATGTCTGGATATCCGCTTTTCATAACTTCATAAATGTTACAACGCTCACACTCCAACAGCATGTCAAATCCTCAAAATCACTTGTTTTTTTTTTCACTATAATTAACACAGTCACATAACCTCTTTAATTTCTCAAGCCCCCGCCACTTTAAAAACCCTTCCCCCCCCTCCCTCCAAAAAAACGCCTGAGATGAAGAATTAAACTCATTGGCAGGGATTTTGCGTTGTAATTTTTGTAAGTTTGTCCCCTCCAGTTTAATTAAACGACACAAAACATATTAGAAAGAAAGAAGACTTATACAAAAGGGTGATTTTTATAAAAAAAACTGGATGGGGGAAAATTTTAAAAAATAAAAAATACCCCCCGAAGTTTTGTATCGTTCCCCAATTCTTCATTTTGTCCCTTTTTCCATGACATTGATGTACAACTTTCCGAGATAACCCCCCACCCCCTTTTCCCTTTCCCTTCCACAGTTTAAGGGAAGTGGTAATAAAATTTAAATTTAGGATAACAAATACAGGTTTCCATAATTATCATACAAAAAGCCAATGTGTAAAGAACCTGGGGTAACCCAAAAAAGTCAACAGGTTACTTTTTTCCATTGGGGGCCTTTTTAAAACCTTTTTTTTATAAAATAAAGGTTTTAATATTTTCTTATTTTTCTACAAAGAAGATAACATCTTATTATCATAAATTAAAAAAACTATCTACTACAAAGAGGGGCATTGAGACTATCCCACAATACAAAGGGGCATTACAGGAATAAGGTAAAATTTACACGAAAGTTAGCTAAAAAAAAAAAGGAAAAAAAAATTCCCCTCCCTTTCGTTTGCTTTCATTCATCCCAAAACCCCTTTTTGGGATCTTCTTTAAAATGGTTCATGCTAGACGGTTTTAAAATGTGCGGGGAGTCTGTTTTCCCTTCCCTTTAAATTTCTGTACAATAAAAGGTGTTTGAAGCCTGGGCCCCTTTACTGTGGGTTTTTTAAAAAACAAAATTGTGCCTCTCCCCCTAGTTCTATATTGCTTTGGTTTTCCCCCCCTTGACAAAAATTTACAACAAGATATTCTGGACACTGTTTTTTGACAATTTTTTAAAAAAAATGATTTAGCTTTTAAGGGTTTTTTTCTCTGTCTTCAAAAATTCCCCAAATTTCCCAAATCTGTTTAATTTAACCTGGCCTACATGTTCTTGGTCCCAGCCCCAAGGGAAACTTACGATTTTGGTTTTTGGGGATTTGCAGGGCAAAACCCTTTAGTTTTTTTTGGGCAAGGGGAGAGTACCAAGAAAGCAAAACGTAAAACCATATGGCATTGTATAAGGGCTAGAAAATAGGGGGCCTGGGGAGCCTCAAAATAGGAAAACCTTTTTCTTGTCTAACAAAGGGAAATTCATCTGGCATTTTTTTCGCTTTCTTTACACAAAAGTTTCCCCACCAAATTTTTTTCCCTTTCATGCATGGGCCCAAAAGGGGAAAACCCCCAAAAATTTTACTGGGTGAAAAACCCAAAATGATGGGGTCCCCTTTCCTTGAACATTAAAGTTTTTTCCCCCTTTTCAGTTTTTTGTTTCGTGCCAAAGAGAAAGGCTTTTATTTTCCCTGGTGTAATGATAGTTTTTTTGTCTACTAACCAAAATTTTTGCCCCAGGAAATCCATTCCAGTGAAAACATTACAATATTTTGTGGGGGCTTTACCTGAAAACTAAAAGAGCAAATTCATCTGCATACCCGTAGGAAATTTGCACTTGACACTGATAGGCCCTAACAAAGACATAACTAAAATAAAAAAGGGACCCAGAATACAAACCTTTGGGGGGGCTCCCCCATTTATTGGGAAAGGGGGTTTTGAATTTTTGGGTTTTGGTTGGGTTTTGACAATTTTTTCCCGTTGCTAAGGTAGGACTTAAAACCCTCCACAGAACCTATACCGATAGCTTAAAATTTATTAAAATAATAAATTTTGGGGTTGGGCCCGTATCGAAGGCCTTTTGCAGGGCTAAGGTTACCCCTAACCCATGGGGGTTTCCCCTTTTACATTTCAGTTCTCAGGGAATCCATCAAATTAAAAAGGGAGGGGTCCCGGGTTTAGTGGAACTTTTAAAGCCCAATTAAGCAAAGGGGAATTTTTTGTCATTAAGGGCCCCAATATTTAGAATACAACCCCCCTCTCCCAGAATTTAGTTTTTATACTGAGTATCCAACAGGCCTAAAATTTTCTTTTTCATCAAAAAACAAATTTTTTTTTGAAATAGGAGTAACTCTGGGCCCCCTTGAACCCCTCCGGAATGGGATTTTAAGGGGGATTTTAAAGATTTTTTATTTTAAACAAAAGGGATTTACAGTTCAAAAGCACCATCTTTTTGGAAAATTTTAAAAAGGGTGTTAACCGGGGCCCGGCCTTAGTTGGGTTTTTTAAACCCGCTTAGTTTTTTTTTTGAATAAAGTCAAAGAGATACACCAAAATAGTTGACAACTGTTTGGGTTTTTCCCCTTTATTGGGATAGATGTTTTAAAATTATCAGAGTCTGGGGTTAAAGGTTTTGATGCACTTTAAAGTTTAACTTTCTAGTTTGTGCCCAAAAGATGTGTAGTATGAATTAAAAACAATTTCCACCTTAGATTTTTCAAGGCATACTTCATTATCTCCCCTTTACAATCAATTTCTACCTCATTACTACAATCTCTTAGACACGCTACAACCCCCTAAACCCGACGTTAAAAATAAAACCCTCCCCCATTACAATTATAAACCCCTTTTCCCAAAAAAAAAAAAAAAAAATAAAAAAAAATCCTTAAAAAAAAAATTAAAAACAAAAAAAAAAAAAAAAAAAACCCAAAAAAAAAAAAAAAATAAAAAAAAAAAAAAAAAAAAAAAAATTAAACCTTAAAAAACAAAAAAACTAAAAAAAAAAAAAAAAAAAAAAAAAAAAAACCAAAAAAAAAAAATTTAAAAAAAAAAAAAGAAAAAAAACAAAAAAATTTTAAAAAAAAAATTTTAAAAAAATCTAAAAAAAAATCCCTTCCCAAAAAAAAAAAAAAAAAAAAATTAAAAAATTTTTAAAAAAAACCCCTAAAAAAAAAAAACCCCCTAAAAAAAAAAAAAAAAAAAAAAAAAAAAAAAAAAAAAAAAAAAAAAAAAAAAAAAAAAAAAAACAAAAAAAAAAAAATTAAAAAAAATTTTTAAAAAAAAAAAAAAAAAAAAAAAAATTTAAAATAAAAAAAAAGAAAAAAAAAAAAAAAAAAATTTAAAAAAAAAAAAATAAAAAACCCCCCAAAAAAATTAAAAAAAAAAAAAAAAAAAAAACCCAAAAAAAAAAACAAATTAAAAAAAAAAAAAAAACCCAAATATTAAAAAAAACCCCAAAAAAATTTTTAAAAAAAAAAAAAAAAAAAACTAAAAAAAAAAAAATTAAAAAAAAAAATTTAAAAAAAAAAACCCCCTAAAAAAAAAAAAAAAGAAAAAAAACCTTTCCCCTTCCCCCAAATTTTTATTTTTCGCCCAAAAATTTCTTTTTTTTAAAAAATTACACCCAAATGATCTCTCCTTTTTTGCATCCTTTTGGCCCAGCATCTTCCCCTTACCCCCTACAATATTGGGTCCCGAAAGGGCATTCTTTTCCGGGCCCCCGAAACCTCACAAATTTTATCTCAGACCGGGCATCTTCTCTGCTCCCAAACACCCTTTACAATATTATCTCCCGACAACACTTTTCGGCTTTCCCCATCCTAAAAAAATTTAACTCAGACCCGACATCTTTCCCCTGGCTTCCAGCATCCTACAAAATTGATTTAAAACATAAAACCCTTTTCTGGCTTCCCGCATTCCCCACAATATTGATCTCAACAGACATCTTTTCTGGCCCAAGATCCTTACAATATTGACCCATAAATCCTTTTGGCTCCAGCCAAACCTTCCACAATATTGATCTCAGACAACTCCTTTTCCCGGCCCACATCCTCACAATATTATCTCAGAAACCCTGAAAATCTTCTTTTGGCCCCCAGCATCCCCCAAAAATATTGTTTTCAGCCTTTACATCTCCCCTGGCTCCACAATCCTCAAAAATATTTATTTTCAACATGACCCTCTTCTCTGGGTCCAGCATCCTCACAATATTGATCTCAAATGACACCTTTTCTGGCTCCAGCATCCTCACAATATTGAACTCAGACAGACTCTTCTTTTGGCCCCCAGCTTCCCCCCAAAAAATTGATTCCCCCCCGGCCCTGACATTTTTCCTTTGGCCCCGCCTTTTCAAAATATTGATCTCCCGAATAAAAACCCTTTTTCTGGGGCCCCGCATCCCAAAAATATTGATCTCAAATGACAAAACTTCTCTGGCTCCGCATCCTCAACCCAAATTTGGGTTTCAACCCTGACATTTTTTTTCTCTGGGTCCAGCCTTTCCCCACAATATTTAAACTTTTTAAAACCCTGACATCTTTTCTTGGTCCAGCCAACCTAAAAATATTGATTTCCCGAAAGCACATCTTTCCTGGGTCCACAGCCTCACAATATTGATCTCAGAAATTACATCTTTTCTGGGGTCCCCGCTTCCCCACAATATTGATCTCAGCCCTTAAAACTTCTCTTTTTTCCAAACCCTCAAATATTGATCTCAGACAGACATCTTCTCGGCTCCACATCCCAAAATATTGATCCAAATGGGGCAAACTTTCTCTGGGTCCACCTCCTCACAATAAATTTAAACCCCAAAATGACTCTTTTCTGGCCCCAGCACCCCCCACAAAATTTATCCCCAGACATGACATCTTTCTTTGTCCAGCCCCTAAAAAAATTTATCTTTAGAAAAGACATCTTTTCTGGCCCAGCATCCTCACAAAAATTTATCTAGACCCAAACCCTCCCTGGGGGTCCACCTCCCTCCAATTTGATCTCAGACAAGACCCCTTCTCTGGCCCCCCCTACCAAAAATTGGTTTTCAAAAAGACATCTTTTTCTGGGGCCCAAAACCTTTACAATATTTAAACTCGACCCCGACATCTTTTCTGGCTTTCCCGCTTTCCCCACAAAAATTTATCTCAGCCCCCGACATCCTTTTCTGGGTCCACATCCCCACAATAAATTTATCTCAGACATGACATCTTCCTGGCTCCAATCCTCACAAAATTGAAATTTCACCATGGGCATCTTTTTCCCCGGGTCCAGCATCCTCACAATTTGTCTCAGGGCATAAAACCCTTCCCCTGGGTCCAAACAAACCTAACAAAATTTTATCTCAGATGCGACATCTTCTCTGGCTCCAGCATCCCCCACAATAATTTTTTTTTTTTTAAACCCAGACATGACACTTCCTGGGTCCGCTTCCTCACAATATTTATCTCAGAAAATGACATCTTTTTCTTTGTCCAGCCCCCAAAAAATTTATCTTAGACAAAGACATCTTCCCCTGGTCCAGCAAACCTCACAATATTGATCTCAGACAAAGACCCTCTTTTCCCGGCCCAGCATCCTCACAATATTTATCCAGCAACATCCTTTTCTGGCTTTCCCGAAACCTCACAATATTTTTTTTAGACAGACATCTTTTCTGGCCCCCAGCATCCTCACAAAAAATTATTTCAGCCCCGACATCTTCTCTGGCTCCACATCCTCACAATATTGATCTCCCCCATGACATTTCTCTGGCTCCAAACCCTCCTAAAAATATTGAAATTTTAAACCCACATCTTCTCTGGGTCCAGCATCCTCACAAATTACCCCAACCCTGGGCATCTTTCTCTCCAAACTTTCCCCACAATATTATCCAACAAAACTTCTCTTTTTTTCCCCCTCCTCAAAATATTATCTCAGAAAAAATTTAACATCCCTTTTCTTCCCCCAAAAAAAATTTTTAAACAATAATTTTTCTCAGAAATAATCATTTTTTTTTCTTTAGTTTTTACAATTTTCTTAAATGTTTTACACCACAACCTTAAAAAATATTTAAATTTTTTTCCCAAGTATTTTTGGTAAGAACCCCAAAAATTTAATTCCAAAAAAAGGGGAAAACCTTTTTTGCTCCAAAATTTCACCAAAAATTTTACTAGGCAGAATTCTTCCTCCCGGGTTAAAAAAAAATTTACAATATTTGACTTTACCCTGACACTTTTGGTTACATTTACAATATTATTAACCAGACACTTTTGGTACATTTTACAATATTTGACTTTAAGTACACTTTTGGTTCAAATTACAATTTTTTGTTCCCCAATGACACTTTTTGGTCCCCAAATTACAATATTTAAAAACTTTTACAAAACATTTCTTGGACCCGAATTCCCACAATTATTTAGTGATACATTTCTTGGTTTTCCCGCACCTTAAACAAAATTGATTAAAACCACATTTCCTTGTTGGCATTTACAATTTTTACTTTACCCTGACACTTTGGTTCCCCAAATTTTAAATTTTTACTCAAAAGACACTTTTTGGATCCCCAAAATTCAAATTTTTATTCACCCTGAAAAACTTTCGGTTCCCCCAAATTCAAATTTTTGTTCCCAAAATGACACTTTTTGGGTAACATTTACAATTTAAAATTTTTCAAAAACCCCCGAAAGTTCCTTGGTCCCGAATTCCTTTACAAAATTGAGTGCCAAAGACATTTTCTTTCCAGCACCTTAACAAAATTGATTAGACCAAAATTTCCTTGGTTAGCATTTTACAATATTTGAAATTTACCCTGACACCCTGGTTTGTCCCCAAATTACAATATTTGATTTCAAAATGAAAAACTTTTGGGTCCCCAAATTCATAATTTTTTACTCACAGACACTTTCCTGGTAATTAAAAATTAACCAAAATCCCTTTCTGGTTTTCCCGCACCTTAAAATATTGAAACAAAAATCTTCCTGGGCCCAAAAACATTTAACAAAATTGAATCAGCCATAAAAATTTTTCCCCCTTTTTTCCCGCATTTTACAAAATGACCCCAATGCTTTTTCTCTTGGGTTTCCCCGCCAATCCTCACTTTTTAAAAACCCACCCTGGACCCAGCATCCCTTTTCCCTTCCCCCTCAATTTTTAAAAATTTACCCCAATAATTTTTTAAAAAGGGTCCCAAAACTAATATAAAACCCCCCCCCTTTAAAATTTTTTTCCCGGTTTTTTTATTTTAATTTTTTTAAAACCCCCCTTCAAAATTAAAAAATTTTTAAAAAGTTCCCCTTTTTATTTTTTAAATTTATTTTTTTTTTTAAAAAGCAATTTACCGAGGTTTAAAAAAAAAATACCCCGTTGGAAATCCCCCGCAAAATATTTTTGAAAAAACCCCTTTACCCGGGGGTTTAAAAAATTTTTTTGTATTTTTGTAAAATGTGAACCCCAATTTTTAAAAAAGGGTTTCCCAAAGGGGTAAAAACCCGTTTTAATCAACTTTTAAAACCCTTTCCCCTTTATCAGTTAAATTTGTAAACCCCCCATGTTTCCCATTTTTTGAAAAAATATTTTTTCCCCGTTTTGTAAAACCCCCCCTGTTTTCCCCCTTTGTAAAACCCCAATGTCTATTATTTTTTTCAAACCCCCTGTTTAAAAATTTTTGAAAAACCCCCTTGTTTTCCCCGTATTTAAAACCCACCCCCCCTTTTCCCCCTTTTTTGAAAAAACCCCGATTTACCTTTAAATTTTTTAAAAAAAAAAGTGATCTATTACTTTTTAAAACCCACCCCCCTTTTCCCCCTTGTTGAAAAATGTTTTCCTATTTTGTTGTCCCCCCCTGGTTTTCCCCCTTGTTTTAAAACCCCGTTGTTTCAGTTTTTAAAACCCCCCCTGTTTTCCCCCTTTTGTAAAACCCCCCTTTTACCATATTGTTTAAAACCCCCCATGTATTTAAAATTTTTGTAAAACATTTTACCCCTAATGTTGTCCCCCATTTACCCCCTTGTTTTAAAAAAAGTGTAACCCCGTTTTGAAAACCCCCGCACTTTTTATACTAGTTGTAAAAACCCGCTAAAACCCCGTTTTTGTAAAAAATTCTAAAAATTTACGGTTGTTTTTAAAAAAGCCCTGTAAATTTTGAAAACCCCCCAAATTTCTACTTTTTGGCAGAACCCTTTTTACCCCATCTTGAAAAACCCAAAAATACTTTTTTAAAACCCCCCTTCTTCCCCTTTTTTCCCACCAAAACCCCCTTTTTAAAAAACCTGGATCCCTTTTTAAACCCCTCCCTCGCCTGTTTTTAAAACCCAGCCTGTTACCCAGCTTGTTGTAAAAAAACGGGCCCTTTTTAAACCCCAATTGTTTTTAAAAACCCAGCCATGTCTACCCCAGCTTTTTGTAAAAAAAAAAGCCCTTTTCCCACCTAGTTGTTGGGAAAAACCCCGCCCTGCCACCCCAGCTTGTTGTAAAACCCGCCCTGTCCCACCCCCACTTATTGTAAAACCCCCCCCTGTCTACCTTAGTTGGTTTTTAAAACCCAGCCCTGTCTAACCCAGCTTGTTTTTAAAAACCCAGCCCCGTCCCACCTCAGCTTTTGTTAAAACCTCAGCCCCTTTTTTTTTAAAAACCGGCCTTTTTATTTAGCTTGTTGTAAAACCCAGCCCTTTCAACCTCAGATTTTTTGTAAAACCCAGGGCCCGTTCCCACCTCACTTGTTGTAAAACCCACCCTGTCTACCTCAGCTTGTTCAAAAAAAACCCCCGTCTACCTCAGCTTGTTGTAAAACCCCCCCTGTCCTACCTCAGCTTTTTGTAAAACCCAGCCCCCGTCTACCTTACTTGGGTTTAAAAAACCCCGCCCTGTCTACCTCCCGCTTGTTGTAAAACCCAGCCCTGTCAAACCCCAAACTTGTTTTAAAGCCCAAACCTTTTTACCTCAGCTTGTTGTAAAACCCAGCCCTGTCTACCTCAGCTTGTTGTAAAACCCAGCCCTGTCTACCTCAGCTTGTTGTAAAACCCAGCCCTGTCTACCTCAGCTTGTTGTAAAACCCGCCCTTTTCTAATCACCCTTTTTTTGTAAAAACCCCGCCCTTCTACCTTTAAACTTTTTTGTAAAACCCAGCCCCTGTCTACCCCCAGCTTTTTTTAAAACCCAGCCCTGTCTACCTCAGCTTGTTGTAAAACCCAGCCCTGTCTACCTCAGCTTGTTGTAAAACCCAGCCCTGTCTACCTCAGCTTGTTGTAAAACCCAGCCCTGTCTTGCCAATACCTCAGCTTATTGTAAAACCCAGCCAAATTCCCCAAACCCCACTTGTTGTTTAAAAACCCCCCCCTTCTTTCCTCACTTGTTTAAAAAACCAAACCTGTTTTAAACCCAGGGTTTTGAAAAACCCGCCTGTCCCCCCCCCAAAATTTTTGTAAAACCCAGCCCGTCTTTCCTCATTGTTTTTAAAACCCCGCCCGTCTACCCCAGCTTTTGTAAAAAATTATCCCAAAACCAAAGTTACCTCAGCTTGTTGTAAAACCCAGCCCTGTCTACCCCAGGTTTTTTGAAAACCCCCCCCTGTCTACCTCAATTTTTTTGTAAAAACCCCCAGGGGCCCCCCGCCCACCTCAGCTTGTTTTTAAAACCCAGCCCCCGTTTCCCCAAACTTTTGTAAAAAACCCCGCCCTTTTTTCCCCCCCGCTTGTTGTAAAACCCAGCCCTTCTACCCCATTAATTTTTTAAAAATCCCCCGTCTACCTTAAAATTGTTTTAAAACCCACCCCTCCCACCCCCGCATTGTTTTTAAAAAAACCCCGGCCCCTTTTACCCCCAGTTGTTGTAAAACCCCCCCCTGTTTTACCCCCCAGCTTGTTGAAAACCCCCCTGTCCAACCCCCAGCTTGTTGTAAAACCCAGCCCCGGGCTACCTCGGTGTGTAAAAACCCCGCCCTGTCTACCTCCTTGTTGAAAAAAACCCCCGCCCCCTTTCTTAAAACCCCCCCAGCTTGTTGAAAAACCCCCCCCTGTCTACCTCAGCTTTTTGTAAAACCCACCCCCGTCTACCTCTTATTTTTAAAACCCAGCCCTTTTCTAAACCCCACTTGTTGAAAAAAAAGCCCTGTCAACCCCAGGGGCTTTTGTTTTTAAAACCCCCGCCCGTCTACCTCAGCTTTTTGTAAAACCCCCCCTTTTCCCACCCTGCTTGTTTTTAAAACCCAGGGCCCGTTCCCACCCCCCCCTGTTGTAAAAACCCCGCCCCGTCTACCTCAGCTTGTTGTAAAAACCCCCCTGCTACCTCAGCTTGTTTTAAAACCCCCGCCCTTTTTTAACCCCAACCTTTTTTGTAAAACCCCTTCCCCTGTCCTAAATTCCCGCTTTTTTGTAAAACCCCCGCCCAAATCTACCATCTTGTTGGGAAAAACCCCGCCCTTTCTACCTCACTTTTGTAAAACCCGCCCTTTCTACCTCACCTTTTGTAAAAAACCCCGCCCTGTCTACCTCAGCTTGTTTTAAAACCCCCCCCTGTCCCACCTCCGCTTTTGTAAAACCCAGCCTGTGCACCCAGCTTGTTGTAAAAAAACCCCGCCCCGTCTAAACCCCACTTGTTTAAAACCCCGCCCTTTCCACCTCACCCTTTTTGTAAAAAAAAGCCCTGTCCCACCCAGCTTTTGTAAACCCCCAACCCCGTCCCCACCCCAGCTTTTGTTTAAAACCCCCGCCCTTTCTACCCAGTTAGTTGAAAAACCCCGCCCGTCTACCCCAGCTTGGTTTTTAAAACCCAGCCCCGTCTACCTTGGGTTGTAAAACCCAACCCCCGTCACCTCGCTTGTTGGTTAAAAAAAACCCTGTCTACCTAAGCTTTTTGTAAAACCCAAACCCCGTCTACCTCAGCTTGTTGTAAAACCCAGCCCTTCCCACCTCAGGTATTTGGGAAAAAAAACCCCCCCTTCTACCTAAATTTTTTTGAAAACCCAGGCCCTTTTACCTCAGCTTTTGTAAAACCCCGGCCCGGGGCTAAACCCCAAGCTTGTTGTAAAAAAACCCCCCCTTCTAAACCCCAAATTTTGAAAACCCCAACCCTGTCTACCTCAGTTTTTTTGTAAAACCCAAACCACCCTGTTCAAAACCCCCTTTTACCTTGGGTTTTAAAAAAACCCCGCCCTGTTAACCCAAACTTTTTTTAAAACCCAGCCCTGTCACCCCCACTTTTTGTAAAACCCAGGCCCCTTCCCACCTCAGGTTTTGTAAAACCCAGCCCTTTCTACCTCAGGTTTGAAAACCCAGGGCCCGTCTACCCCAGCTTGTTGTAAAACCCAGCCCGTCTACCCCAGCTTGTTGTAAAAACCCCCCTTTTTTACCTCACTTGTTGAAACCAACCCTGTCTACCTCAGCTTTTGTAAAAAAAACCCTTTTCCCACCTTATAGTTAAAACCCCGCCCTGTCCCAAATTTAGCGTTTTGTAAAACCCAGCCTGTTTTACCTCGGTATTGCAAAAACCCAGCCCTTTACCCCACTTGTTGAAAAAACCCACCCTTCTAATTTTGTAAAAACCCGCCCTGTCTACCCCACTTGTTGGGAAAAAACCCAGCCCTGTCTCCTCATTTTTTGAAAACCCACCCTGTCACCTCAGGTTGTTGAAAAAAACCCCCCCTTCTCCTCAGTTGTTGTAAAACCCCCCCGTCTACCCAGCTTGTTGTAAAACCCCCCGTCTACCTCAGTGTTGAAAACCCAGCCCTGTCTACCTCAGCTTGTTTTAAAACCCACCTTTCTACCCACTTGTTAAAAACCCCCCCGCCCTTTTCCCATTTTGTAAAACCCCCCCTGTCTACTCAGTTTTTGTAAAACCCACCCTGTCTACCTTAGTTGAAAAACCCACCGTCTATCAGCTTTTGAAAACCCGCCCTGTCTACCTCGGTTTTTGAAAACCAGCCCTTCTACCTCAGCTTTTGTAAAAACCCACCCTGCTCCCTTTTTTTTTTTTAAAAACCCCCGCCCGTTTAACCCCAGTTTGTTGAAAACCCAGCCCGTCACCTAGCTTGGTTTTTAAAACCCACCCCCGTCTACCTTTGTTGTTAAAACCCAGCCCTGTCTACCTCAGCTTTTTTAAAACCCGCCCTTTTTACCCCGTTGTAAAACCCACCCCGTC